>CAJPEV010000282.1:95485-112747 GCA_905338385.1 Darwinula stevensoni
CAAAAGTGACACCACGTAATACATTTGATATACATTGTTATAATCAATTTCGTGAGTCCGAAATAGATAAACAGATTCTGAAGACGGTCAGTCCGAGCCTCCCAGTCTCGGTATTTCTATTCCTCCCTCATTCTGGCACCCCCAGTCTCCAGTATGACAAGCCGCGATTCTTGATCTCTTGAAGGGTGCTAAGGTCTCGCCTTGCTGCATCGATCCGACTTTGGAGGAGTATATATATATGCATATATACATTGCCGTCGTTATTGGCCCAATATTGGAGTGCTACTAGGGTGGGAGTAAGCATTCCAGTAAGTGACATTGCAATGTTGGCCCAATGTTCAACCAGTGTTGAATTTTAACTTTCATCTGAGTATTCCAATAAGCGACATTGAAATATTGACTTAATGTTAGATGCAACGCTACCACAACAGTGGGAAGGTTGAAATTTAGCATTCATACAACGTTGATTGAGTATTCGTTTGTTTTCTGGGATTTTACCCATGTTGTCCCCATGTACGTCAAAATGTGCTACAAAATTTTCGTGGCATAAAAAATTGCATGCATATGAATATTCATCACACTCTGAGGGGCTAGAGGACAACATTTTCCGTGGATTTTCTAATCTTGAAGTTCGTGTTCATCCGTTGAAGTCTCTTTGGGGATTTGAATCAGAAGAGTGAGGACGGTCAATGAGGGAACTCCTAATTCTAAGCTTTCTCTACATTGATCCAAGCCTCGTAGTTAAAGGACCGTGTTTCTCATCACCACGAGAAATGCGAGATAGAATCGAGCGTTGCCCCCATAGCCTCACCTGACCAGGTGAATACACTCGCTCCATCCACTGCGCAAGAATTGCCTGGAGTCTCCTTGAGCTGGGTTACGTCTCTAGACAAATGCATTAATTACAACTACTTTCTTCCTTCTATTTGTACGTGGGAAAATATCGAGTACAAGATGAAAGCCTCTGTGGAACCATCCAGTGGCACCGGGGGAATCGAGACAAGTACGGCGGCGAGTTCAGCGCGACCTCACTTATATCGGCAGAACTTTATTTTTGTCGAATGAACTAGTAGGTGTAAGGCCAGATGGAAGCCCGTTTCAATATGGTCCATCCAAGGGCCTCCAATGGTAGACCGTAAGAAGTTGTCCATTGGATGTCCACAGACAAACTAACCCATCTTTTCGTTCAAATTTCGAATACTTTATGTGAAATCGCGCCCTGATCGAATTATAAAGCCACACTATTGATATTATGATTGAAGTTACGGGGTTTCAGTGCAAGACGAGAGATTTGAATAAAAAAAAAGAAAATAACTGAAATCACATGATCAAATGCCCATGTCGCCATTCTATAAAGCCGTCATTCAATAAAATTGAATTGATTTAGGGTAAGATGTAGGGAAATCCTGCCCGGTTAAAGCTCAGAACCAATGGCAAGATATCGATCTATAGTGGTGACTACCATCCTATGAACATCAAAAGGACGACCTCTTCTGGACTTTTATCCATCTCTAGACAACTCTGGACATCCATCTCTGTCCATGGCGAGTTTTGGATCATCCATTGCTTTATGGGTTTCCATCAAATAAGAGATCATTTCGGTTACTTGTTCCTCCAATGAATGCTAACTTGGATGTTGAAACAGGAGAGTGAAACTTCCTGTGGCTTCGTGAACAAATCCGGTTTAGTTTGCTACGTCGTGGGAGTTGAAATTCACGAAGAAAGGCAATAAGAGGTTCATTTTGTCCTTGACGTTTTCCTATTGAATATATTTAATTCATATGTCGTCCATATTATATAGCGATATATCCGATGTGTTCATACAACGATAACCATCACTTTTTGTGCAGGAAACGAAAATCTATCTTTTTCTGCAAGTCATAAGAGGAAGATGAGAGCACAGCCTTGATGGGATCGATGGCGGAAAAATTATCGCAGGCCGTTCGGTTGCTGCTTCATTTCCTGAAAAAGCATGACTTACACATCCCCCAGCGTCGCTTCGAGTCTATTTACCATTGCTGTGGAGTCTAGAGGTTGAGATGATGCCTTGCAGCAACTGTACTTGGCAATTTGACTCATAGTCTCGAGGGAGTTCGTAGAAGCGATGGGTCGGGCAAAACAAGAACCTGCTGCTGCGTCGTATGTACGTGTTGAGTCGAGGACGCAGTGTTCCGCATCTTGTATCAGCTGAACCATTGCGTCGCTTCCTCCTCCATGCGTAACGCGCATGCGCACTTGGAAAGGGAGGTCCCAGCTCAGACCAAGAGCCAGTGCGAGCACCACAACAAAGCCACACGTGCAGCGTGCTTCGCGTTTACTTCCCTTTCATCAGTGCTGTGAGAAAACAGAACTTGCGTGTCTTGCCCCATTCTCCCCGATTAGATTGGCAATCGATATGAGAACGAATTCGTCTCCATGTCCTGATTAAGACGTGCTGGAATGCCTTTCCTCAGCCCGGATTGGCGCTCTCCGGGAGAGGCATGGGTGAAAATCGACGGTGGATGGGAAAGAAAGAAAATTTTGGAATGTGTGGTTTCCTATCACGACGCCATCCTCGTCCAACCAAGTCACAAATGCCCACAATCGAGGTAAATTTTTGGCCCTTCGATTTTAGAGCTCTTATGAATACATTTTTTTTTAAATCTTCCTACGGATAAAGATCATCCAGGCCAAGGAATGTAGTACGAGAGTTTCTTGATAGAATCGCTATCAGAAGAAAAGCTCACCCAGTCTCCTTTTTTTGTGATGAGAATGCTAGTTTAGACAGGAATTCATGGCCATGAAGCTTCAAGGACAGACATGCCCTGGGCCTCCTTACCGTCAGGGAGCAACGGTATCGTTCAGGGACGTGAGACTCATGCCCCTCGCCGGGCTTAATCGATCTAATCTAATCGAGAGGACTGAATAATTCCCGACCACGCCGTCGGCCACTGGAAAGGGAAGGGATGGGCCGAGTGGGAAGGAAACGGAGCAGACAGCCTGGCAACAGCCGTGAGTCTATAGGAGGGATAGAACCCAGGATCGATAATGTCCTCCTCGCCCTCCTCTTCGCTGCTTCTCTGGCGTGATAGGTATTTGATAGTATCTCGTCGTGCGTTTTTCATCAATTATTTCGAAAGTTTGACCAGTATGATGTTGAGAACTCCATCATCCACTGCAACGAAGTCATAAATGTTGTATCTTGAAGGAAACAAGAGGGAATCTCACGAGGCCAATTGTGTGCTGACATACGGAAGGAGGGATCAGATAACAGATCCTCCTCGGTTTTGGCATCGGGTCACTAACCAAGCGTTTCACTAGTGAGAATAAAAAGGCTAGACCTTTTTCTGCTGCCACGATGACCTCACTTAATCGTGAACGTGCTTTAAAACGGTCCTATTTTCATTAACCGACAAACCATGTCTTTTGCGATTCCTGGGAAGTGGTACAATGGGATTCGTTAGTTTCCTTTTTTTCCCTATCCCGTCACCTTCTTAGTTTCCTTTATATTTTGCCCTGACACCTTCATCTCAGTTTTTTTTTTCCCCCCTTAGGGATGATGAGCAAGACATGGTGGACATGGTTGAGAACGAAGGAAGCGGAGACGTCCATGAGCGAGATCTTCTACGCAGAGGTTGGTGAACCCCACGAGACCAGCACGATACCGAACCTTGTCTTTCTTTTTCTGCCTCAAATCAAAATCTCACAGGGCCCCCTTCCCCCTCCCTCATTGCATCGGGCTCGAAGCCCCCAACTTGTTCTGTTGAAGTCAGGGAGAGTATGGTCGTGAGCACTGACCACACATAACAGGGGTGATTCCTTGTTACAATGGAAAATTATGGGAGAGCAGTTCATGCATGGAGGGTGAAAGTGAGGGAAGTGAGGAAGGAGATATTTACTGTATTCCCTTCCCAAGCTACTCATAAAGCGCACTTTCAGTTAATCCCCTTTCCCAAATTGCCCCTCCACCACGTGCGTGCCCACGAAATATAGAAAACTATATCGTAAAACCGCCGGAAGCCATATCCAAGGTTTGATTCCTCTCTCTCTTTCATGTGTTCGCAGGCTCTCTCATAAGACCTCCCTTCTGCCCCATCACACTCAAATGCACCAGAGAGGTGAGCTCATTCCTCCAATTAACATGACTGATTTTTTTTTGGACGTATTATCCAGAGTTTATAAAAACTTGTTCATCCTACACAGGTGGCAGGGTTTAACAAGTTGAGTGAAGCATTGAAAAGACTCGATTTCAAGAGCGGGATTAGAGATATCCGACGCTTTAATTACATATCCCGATTGATGGAGCTCCTCATCGTCCAGAACCTTACCAATCTCTCTGGTTGTGCCCAGAGAGTTCTACTTAATATGCTTGAGGAAGTTACGCACCATGGTAAACTCCCTTCCATTGTCGGATGATGTCTTCATCCTCTGCACTACATTATATAGCCAAAATTGAGTACTTTCTGACAGTCCTTTCATACACTTCTTTTAGCTGCTTTATAACATTACTGAGATTGAAACTTGAAGAAGTAATTAGACTTAACCTTTTCCAGCCTAATGATATCATATTGCATCATGGTAAAATGTTATATATTAAGGCATTGTTTTAAACCTATGACTCCATTTGGCATCGTAGTTAGTTATTCTGGTACTTTTAAGAGTTGGTTATTATTTTATTGCTTTATTATTTTTACTTGTTAAATTTCATTCAAAAATTTTTTTTTTCCATGGAGAATAGAAATTAATTTTGGCCAGAATGGGTTAAAATCAAAATGGTGTTTACATTCAAGGAACAGAGGAGGTGAAAAGAGGCCTAGGCAATGAAACTAAAAAAAAAAATTATTTCGATGTTTTCCAGTTGCTGTGAGTCAGACAAACATCCATATCCTGCAGAAGCTAGTGGAGGACCTGAGAAAAACTCTATACGAGTACTACTGCTGGGGTCGGCCAATAGGTAGCACAGCTCTCTGGTCTCAGCACTGGCAGACCATTGACCGCATTGCACAGGCTGCTAATGCCATTCAGATCCAGCCAGTATGTGCAATTCCCTCTTTAACCATTTGTGTGAATGATCTTAATTGCACCAACTTAAGTGTGGTCTCATGTTAGGTACTAGTAACTTGTTTGAAGCATAATTAGTGATTATTCATTATGTGATCATTTTCCTGTTCAATATTTCATAATTCAAATTTCATTTTCATGAATAGCCTGATGAGGACTTGATTCCCAAGTTTGGTGATCTTCCTCCTGAGTGTGTGAGGGAAATCCTCCTGCGCCTTGCCTGTCACAAGGACCTTGAGAATGCAGGTCTGTTCCATGTTATATTGACTCAGTTACATTTACCATCTTATGCATTGATTTTTGAAGAATGTTGAAAATACTTTCATAATTTATGTTGTTTTGGATGCAAATGCACTTAATGCTCTTGTAATAGGTTGACAAGTTAGTAGAACTAACTGTTGTCCTAACATGGTTCCTCCATGCTTTTTGTGGTGATGGTGTATCAGCACTGATACACCACCACCACAAAAAATGCTGAGGGACATCCCTCAACATTATATTGAAGATGCAATAAATCTATCCTCAGATGAGGCACATAAGCATGAGACGTTTCATGGTAAGCCATCAATTAGTCTGTTCTGCAATATAAGTACCATCTGGAAGGACATCTCAACAAGGGCCTATGTATTGGTATCAAATTGATATCAACCCCAGAAAATATTCATGGACATAATGTATAAATAACTAGGCTGCATTCTATTCTTGCCACAGTCACACAAAATGAAATTATGTGGGAGGCAGATGGAATTACAACACAAAATACTGTCAATGCTTACATCAGTAGTTGCTGAAGCCTAGGCCCAATTTCTTTTGTCTGAGTTATGTTCAGTGAGCCTCCATAAAGCTAGAAGATACTTATATGGAGCATGGGATACCATCTGCCTTTCAAGGGGAAAACCTTCACTATCATAGTTACAATTTGCTTTGACTTAGAACTCGCCACTGCTTACATCATATTGCTTTTACACTGTATCCCCATATTGCTGCAAACTGCTGGTTGAATTGAAGGCAATCTTGAGCTGTAAGAAGACAAAGTTAAAAGAAGGGACATGATCTCATAGAGCTGTGGCGACTATTTTTGTTACTCCAAACTCCTTTTTTTTAATAGATAGATAAAAACCTTTATTTGACCTTCACTTGCTGAGGAAGTAAAGTTTTCATCCAAACAATAGGTTTGCCTGAATTAGTAACAAATTAATTTTTGCATTGGAAGTAGTTATTCAAGGCACAATTTATTCATGTTTCACAGATCTTAAGTGCATCATTCAGCTCTTTTTGCTATATTCTACAGGGTGATTCAAAAGTCACTTGCATTTTTATTGGTACTGTATGTGGTCTCAATCAATCTGTCTGCTCCTCCTGATTTTTGGTATGTTAGTATGGGGCGAAAGATACTTCGGAAGAAATGACTGAAAAAGTAATAATTAGTGTAACATTTCTTGACTCTTGGGTCACTCCACACCAAATCAACCAGAGATGAGCTCAACCATCTTTGATTTTGACAAAAATCAGTATTCATAAATTGATTTTAATTGATATTTTTTTATCTTGCTCCAATCTCGAGATATATGTATTTGAGTGTATTTTTGTCTCCTGGCACCTATATGGACTGGAATTGAGACTATTTTTGCAATAACTTCTCTTCTATTTAAGATAAAAGCTTTGTTATTGTGTCATTTTAATTTTGAAACTGCCATCTTTAGATTGTTCAAAGACATTATTCTCCAAAGCTAAAACAAGAACTTTAACTTATTCAAATAGTTTGATAAAGTTCAATGGCTGATATCTACACTTTCCATGTTTGGAACTCATGGTTCCAATACTTGATTCCAACTGTATTTTATGTCCTTTCTAATGATACCAAATTTGATATTAACACACAATTGTCTCATGAGATATAACCATTTGATGGGAGGAACAGTGCACAGATGGCTACACCCGGAACCAAGGGAATGTGCGCTGTTGTGCTGTACACTGTACACCGAAGTATCTTTTGCCCTGCACTAATATTATACCAAACCTCAGGAGGAGCAGACAAATCAACTGATACCACATACGGCACCAAAAAAAAANTGGGCCTCAAAGTAGCCCTTACCTGTAGACCTATTATGCAACTCTTATGTCAGACAATGAGACAGCCCAGCAAACAATTTGAAACACATAACGCTGAATCAACGTTTGTAACATTGGTACAACATAGCCTTGTTTGCTGGGAGGGTCTTCTACTCGAAGAGAAACAACAGGCACCTTGGTTATAAAAAACATAACAATGTAACTGCAAAAATTACGTGAAATAGCCATTCAGCCTGGGATACTTGCATTCCATGTTGTACGATCTTCAGCTTTGGCGCGATGTTATGTAGCGCAGTAGTGTTACCGGAACCTCTGGACCAGATGGGTTGAGTTGAATTTTTAACTCGTTAGGATGTTTCATATTGCGTGGCAAGATTGGTCTAAATGGTGCTACGGAAGAAGAGATTTCCACATGAAGTACATTAAATTTCTTGTATAGTACTACCAGTAAATTGCCATGCCCGATTTCCAGGGGGGGGGCAAGTGCCCCCCCTTGCCCCTGGGAGCGGACGCCCATGATATGGAGAATGGGATACCATCTGCCTTTCAAGGGGAAAACCTTCACTACCAATCATATTTAAAATTTGCTTTGACTTAGAACTCGCCACTGCTTACATCATATTGCTTTTACACTGTATCCCCATATTGCTGCAAACTGCTGGTTGAATTGAAGGCAATCTTGAGCTGTAAGAGGACAAAGTTAAAAGAAGGGACATGATCTCATAGAGCTGTGGCAACTATTTTTGTTACTCCAAACTCCTTTTTTTTAATAGATAGATAAAAACCTTTATTTGACCTTCACTTGCTGAGGAAGTAAAGTTTTCATCCAAACAATAGGTTTGCCTGAATTATTAACAAATTAATTTTTGCATTGGAAGTAGTTATTCAAGGCACAATTTATTCATGTTTCACAGATCTTAAGTGCATCATTCAGCTCTTTTTGCTATATTCTAGAGGGTGATTCAAAAGTCACTTGCATTTTTATTGGTACTGTATGTGGTCTCAATCAATCTGTCTGCTCCTCCTGAGTTTTGGTATAATGTTAGTATGGGGCGAAAGATACTTCGGAAGAAATGACCGAAAAAGTAATAATTAGTGTAACATTTCTTGACTCTTGGGTCACTCCACACCAAATCAACCAGAGGATGAGCTCAACCATCTTTGATTTTGACAAAAATCAGTATTAATAAATTGATTTTAATTGATATTTTTTTATCTTGCTCCGATCTCGAGATATATGTATTTGAGTGTATTTTTGGCTCCTGGCACCTATATTGACTGGAATTGAGACTATTTTTGCAATAACTTCTCTTCTATTTAAGATAAAAGCTTTGTTATTGTGTCATTTTAATTTTGAAACTGCCATCTTTAGATTGTTCAAAGACATTATTCTCCAAAGCTAAAACAAGAACTTTAACTTATTCAAACAGTTTGATAAAGTTCAGTGGCTGATATCTACACTTTCCATGTTTGGAACTCATGGTTCCAATACTTGATTCCAACTGTATTTTATGTCCTTTCTAATGATACCAAATTTGATATTAACACACAATTGTCTCATGAGATATAACCATTTGATGGGAGGAACAGTGCACAGATGGCTACACCCGGAACCAAGGGAATGTGCGCTGTTGTGCTGTACACTGTACACCGAAGTATCTTTTGCCCTGCACTAATATTATACCAAACCTCAGGAGGAGCAGACAAATCAACTGATACCACATACGGCACCAAAAAAAAATGCAAGTGACTTCTGAATCACCCTGTCCATCCATTTGCAGCATTGTGCACCTTTCATGTTACTGTCCAGAGAAGGATGTGGCTGGGTTATGACAGTATAAATTTTAATGCAATACTTGACATGCTCTATCGACAGGATGTCCCATAAGTCACTATACCATTCCAGAAAATCACATTTACTAAACAGTTGATGAAAGAAAGAAGTAACATTAACTGAAAGATAGCATGTCATTTGAAATTATCTTTGTAAAAAAAATTGAGATATTTCAGAGTTTTGAAAGTGCCTCAAAATGCCCCCTGCCTATATCAATACATTTGGCATGAGGCTGAGCACCAAAAATTGTCAGAACTCCCTTTGAACTCAAATGAGACTCTCAAAGGATCCAGGTTGCAACTTTTCTTCATTGCTCCAGTGTCAATTGTGAAACCTTTTCTAATGACAGTGAAAGCAAATTAAATGAAATAATTTTTTTCTTTCTGTTTTTCAAGTCTTATCTGAAATTGGAAGGAGAAAAAACATACATTTTAGCAATTTGGTAAAAGAGGATTCAACAAGGTGCACAAAAAATGTCCCTAAACAAGTACATCTTTCTAATATGCATTTGAAGCTATTTCCATTTGAGTATGATTCCAAGTCATTGTTGTGAAAAAAATTCTAAAGAATGTTCTTTCCATCAATACCAACTACAGTGACCTGCATGTGGCAGTTTGGAAAATATTACAGTTTGAAATGATATAGTGACTTATGGGACACCCTGTATTATTAGGAACATGCACATGAGTGCCATTACTGTTGCAGCATGGGAAACCTCTCTTAAAGTCCATGTAAAAAAAAAAAAAATCTTATCAGTTTAACAGCATGACAAGAATGGAACTCTCATCCATGCTGGTTCTGAATAGTGGAGCACAAAAGTAGCATTATGATCATAAGGGAGGTATTTTTGGAGGAAAGTTGACCATGGAAAGGAGAAATGTCTTCTTCCAGCATTTTACATTGGTGAGTGCTCTCACCAATGCAAAATTGGTGATTAGTTTGCTGCCTATAGCATGCCCTAGGCAGCAAACTAATCACTGACCAACATAAGAGAAAATGTGGCTTTGGTATTCACAATGAAGTCCAAGTTCATATGATCCCTTAGCAGTGGCAGCTTGTGATGTTTAAATATCACAAGCCACCATTGTCCCTTAGAATGACATGGACAGGAAAAAATGATGACGATGATGATGAAATGATAAGTGAAATTCCATATTGAAAGAATAGAATAAAGCTGGGTAAACTCAGTTTTCTTCATATCCCTTTTGATCCAAACTTGAGTAATAGACTATCAAACAGTAACTCTCAGTATTTAAACAGCATGGCTTTTGGAATTCCTTTCCAGATTAATTTTATTTTGAACCTGTTCTAGAAATAATACCACATTGAGGAATGCTACTGAAAATTGCACTGGTCAGACAGATTGGTATGGAGTGGTCATGTAAATAAATGGTTTATTCTGATTCTCTGTTATCTAGGAAGAGCCTGTGATACCATGGGAAGCCTAGTGGAGGAGCAGAGAATGTGGGAGCCATTGTGTCATTTTCACTTTTCTCCTCAGCAAATTGCTTTTGCCATGAAGCAGCTGAAAATTGAAGATCCAAAGCAATGTGATTGGAAAATCCTTTATCATAAACTGAAGAGGTACCACTAGTGATTTCTGTCCACATTTTCCTGCCCTGGCATATTCAGGATTTTTTATCTATCTTCAGTAATGGTTTTGGAGGGGGATTTTTCACTTCCCATCCACATCCATGAAACTGAATGGTGGGGAAAAACCCTGCATGTGCCACTGACTTATTTTCTATTCACAAAGAGCATGTTTGGGTCCATTGCAGGATGTATGGAGTGCAGGAGAAATACACAGAGATCCTGTGTCTGTGTCGTAATTGTTGCTGCTTGTTTTGGCAATCCTATGGTCATCCTTGTCCTGTGGATAATGATAGCAAGGATGCCAAACATGTCCCTGTTACACCGGAAGGTTTTTTGAAATTCTTTTCCCTGTGAGGCATGCCAGTGTTTTTTACCAAGGCAGGTTGTGTACTCCTGAATTGGCTTAGTTTGATTTCAGCATCTTGTATTCTGTTCTTAACATGACATGCAGTTTTTGTAGCCATGGAAAGTGATCTGGAATATGGTATATCTCTGGCTGTAAGTTCCTTGAGGAAGTCAGCCTACTGTCATGGCTTCACACAACAGTAGGTTGAACCAGGGACCTTTGTTCTTCATTGATTCCCTGAGGTACATGTGACCATGTTGCTTTTGTGGTCTGCAAAATAGAATCACTTTCTGCTGCTATTCATATCTTATACAAATAACCATTTCATTTTGAGATATTATCTCATGAGTCTGTGTTACCACCTAAAGATATTTGCAGTCTTTCATGTTACTGTTATGTAGTTTTTTTTAAAGTCACGTTTGCCCTTTTTCCCATCACCTTTAAAGGGGTGCTTAATCAGTAGGTTTGGAACTTTTCTATTTTCTCAGGCTCATTATGAGAAATGTAAACATAATTGGTTCATGAATTTCAATTGGAATTCTTTGGGTAGGGATATATTTATATCAATAATCAGCATTTATCAATACAAAGTTTTTCTAAATATAATTTCATGGCTGGATTGGCACATTATAGTCTAGAGCTGGAAGTTTTTTCAATCAGCATTCATTTTTATTTGGTAATTACAACGTTTTAATTCTTTCATTTTTTGACATTCTGAGTTTCATGTTTTATCAGAATGTATGGAAGTAGAGAAGTACCAATCCTAGAAAGTGCAAACATGGAAGTCTGTATTTAGAAAGCAGGAGTTTCCCAGTGATACCCCTGTGGTAAAAAATGTAAGATATTGGCCAAATATTTTTATAGGATGTTTTCAACTGTGATGATAAATGAAAATCGTTGTCCACATTTTGGCCACTTAAAAATTTTTGTGATATATGACAAGAGAATACACCTTTATCTTTGAATTTGATTGTATTCCAAATTGGATCATTTCAAAGGCTTACCCAAGCACTTAACAGATGTGTTTTCTGTTCCTTTTCTTGCATTTCTCATGCTCCTATCCTTTTTCTTTGTATTGAACTTGTGAAAATGGCAGATTTCAGCAGGTGCAAGGGAGTTATGTTTCATAGTAATGTGAATGGGATGTATGTTCAGAACAGCATTATTATTTTATGTATGGCCTCCAGCTCTCAGTGCAATGGCAGTTCAGCAAAAATTCAGCTTGCACAATTGGCAAGACTGTAAATGTAATTTTTGCAAGGCTTTAGGGCTACTCTGAGAGCCTTTTGGCCTCTTGCACTGTTCAGGTTTGAATCTAAAATCTCCTTAAACCATATCCTTTGAATGAACCTAATGTACTATTTTTAAAAAGACCTTTGAGAGTTAAATCAAACTGCTAATGGACTGTGTAGGTGTTTTCAAGACTATGTGACTCAAGGACTCTTCTCGGAGTCTCAAAACAGTCAGGCTGTCAATAGTCCACAACATTATTATTATTCACAACTATACTTGTCTGCCGTGTTGCAGACTGTATTGCACATTCTTGGAATAGGGGGATGAAAGAATTTATGGAACTTTGGGTCTACACCATGGGTAAGTTTTTATTTTAAAGTAGTAGCTCAGTTGAGTTTATCAGTTATTCCTATTAATCATATATTCTTTTGCATTACTAATTAAGCAACAGATGCCTCATACCAAAGTAAAATAGAGCACCAAATAGAACTCACATTATTTTGTGTTCCTCTTTGCACAAAATAACATGCGTTCACAGGAAAGCATGTGTCACAAATAAGCCCAGAAAACCCACCAGTTCAATATTAGCTCAGTTGAAGTGGCAAATCTCTAAATGCAACTGAGGCTTAGAACTTGCTGAATAATCTGCTTTGAGTGCAATTCACTTTTCCTCAATGTGTTTTTTGAGTAGTCTGTTGGGGTGTCAAAAACCTGGCTAAAGTTGATATAGATGCATTTTTTAAATATAGGCCTAGTTGTGTCTGTCAATTTCTATTTTCTTCATGGTGATGCAAAAAAAATTTCTCTTTTTACATGTCCATGTAAAAAGAGGGCCATTTTTTCCCAGGGAGTATCTGTGACAGAAAAAATTTTTTTTTTCAATAAATTTACTCTGGCTGCTTCAGTTCCCTAGTCAGGCAAGAGCACTCTGAATAGGTGTTGGGATGACTCATTGTGGCAGCTCTGATCCTCTACTTTGTGATAAATTTGTTGAGCAGTGTCCGTACAGTGTCAGTTAAGGTGTCCTAGATTGCCTTGTTATTTTACACATTGTATTTTGCATGTGTAATAAAGTTGACATAGTATATACAAGATTGTACTTGTATCCATCATGCATTGACACTAAGGATGAAGTTCATTCCTGATAAAAATTCAATGATATGGTATCCCCTTGATGCTTTTACTGAGGGTAGCCACAGAATGTTTTATTGACTTGTGATCCAGATGCCATTAGTGAGGATGAGAATATGTTGGGTTACCAGAGTCTATTGAAAATATCCAGTGCATACTTGTTTGCAGAGAACTTATTTTCATGCAGGCAGATGATCATGTGTAAAAATGCATGCAACCCCATGTATTTTTACAACCTAAGAAGTTATGAGGGCAGAATAGGAGCTATACTCTAGAACATATATCCTCAACTATCATGCCTACTGGCTTGGCCTACTGGCACATTAACTGTGTTCATGCATACTTGAATTAAAGATATCTCTAAGATCATGAATTTAAAATTCTGGATGTTGAAAATTTAGAGATATTAATTTAATCAGAGGACTCTGGCTCTGTGGTAGTGGGGTTAGAATCCTGTGAGTCAGAATTCAATGCCTGCTGCTAATGGGTATATGTACTTTCCAGCTCAGCCCTCAGTATCAAGGGATCTCTGTGAGCATTGATCTTTAGTCCAGCCCTTTGAAGGTACCCATGGACTGAAATAATTCCATTGCAACAGGAGCCAGAAAATGCCTTCAGGCATATGGCTTTGTCCATGAAGCAAACCAAATCTCTTCTTAAAGACCTCTAGTGGAACTTTTTGAGTACTGTTAAAAATCCCTACAGCTTTCTTGAAATAATTGGCATGGATCAAGGAGACATTCATTGGTAACATCTTTGTCTGTGACACACATCCACAGGTTTTAGTCATATGATCAAATGCAAATTTACCCCATTAGTCTCATCAAATTTCTTCATTTTTTCCCTTTATATTTTACATTTCATCATGAGATTCAGTATTTGTCTATGTCATTTTTGACAGAAAGAAATATCCTTATTGACCAAATTTATCTAGTCCAAGAGATTGGAGGTGGCAAGTGTACTACCACACATTCCTTTCAAGTCAGCTCTCCCTACACCCTAGGACCAGGAGGAAGACAGCCAAGGATGATGAGACTTTGGAGATGAGACCAAGACATAGAACAAAAAGAGACCTCAATTTTGCAGACCATTTATTGTCTTGGTCCTGTCTGTCACACTATGGTTGTCCAACAACTGAAAGAATATTTACTTGATCATATTGAAACTCAGTAAGCAGATAGATGCAGAAAAGAATGGAGGCTAATTTTAAAGAGGGCAAAAAAAGAGAGAGAAATTTTCAAACTGATTTGAAATGTCAAAATTTTCTCACATGATCAACTGCTAGCCTCCCTGGATCACAACTTGAAGGTACATGCATCATGCTTGGCTTTGATCAAGGTGTCATCTCCAACCAGAGCTGTGCCAGTTCAGCTTCCATAGCTGAACTGGCAGCTCTTTTGTTGATCCTTTGTATCCTTTGTTGATAAATGCAGAAAGTACATGGTAGCTTAAACAAGGTTGCAAGTTGAACTTGCCCCATTAAGTATTTAGTAATGCTGTGATTAAGTGGCATGCAAAAAGTTCCCAAAAAATGTGGTGGTTGAAAAAATTCCAAGTAATGTGCTCACTCATGCATCATCATTTTATCCATGTTTAGGGCATTCCACTTACTTATCAGCCATCCACCACTGGACTATTTGACAGTATTCTCTTCCTTTGGTTCAATTTCATGCCAAAGAGACAGATTCTTCAAGCAGGACTCAATCATAAATCCTATAACAACTGCACAGCATACCCTTCCAAAGTCTGTTTAAGTGGATCATGTCACCTTGGATCAGAAGGTATGTGTATCCTGGCCAAAAACAAAAAGCCTATGAACTTCTTGATAAAGCCTCATATACCAGGTATGGCAAAAAAAATTACCAACAATTTCCAATCTAAATCTCCCTGCTCACAACAGAACTATTTTTACAAAACTTTTACTTTGCATGTATGACCATGTTTCCAACCCATACTTAAAACTTCTCTCAAATTTTTTGTACCAAAGCTATACTATTGGCAATTACTAAAAAGAAGGTAGACATTGAGAATGGACAAGAGATCCTGCTGGTAGTGGAGTGGAGGTAACACTCAATTGCTGTCTTTCACAGTAATCAAGACCACATCAAGCTCTTCTTCCATTTAAATTCATTCATTGGGCTGCTTGTCTCTTGCAGATGATTTTCATTTCATTTCCCAATGAATAGCAGATGAATCAATGAATCCAGAGTTTTCTCTATGTGTTTACTTGAGTGTTTCCTCCATTCCATAACCAGCAGGAGCTCTTGTTGATTCTCAATGTATTACTTCCTTTCAATATTGCTTTGGCTCAACAAACTTGGACGACATTTTGTGAATCAGTTGAAAACATACATATGCAAAGTGAAAGTTTTATGAAAATAGGCCCAATGTGAGCCAAGATATTTAGACAAAAAGTTGGTCTTTTTTTTAATTACATACCCTGAATATTGAAGCAACAATTTTCCTTATCTTTCTCTGATTTCCCTCCAGGTTCAGGTGACAGAGGTAAATGAGAAATCTCAGGAAAATCAAAATGTATTTATTCAACCTCATCAGCCCATCCTTCAACATTCAGAATTGTGGGATTGTTCCAAAATGGAAAAGTTAGCTTTGCTATTATTGAGGTGTGTGAACATCCACCATTGCAACCACTCCAAACTGATGGGACAAGAGCCTCAAGGTGCTCAAGTTTGCACATGCCACTGATTGCAGATCCAACGATTAAAGGAATTCATTACCATATAGATCCTTCTTAAATTACACCATTAAATCAAAGTTTTATGCAATCAAGGCCATGATGGTTTAAGAGGAAGAGCAGCAGCAAAGGTTCTACAGCTAATATTCCTTTCTTTTCTCATGAATGCTCGTTATTCTATTCCCCAATGACTGACAATTGCATATTGCTGGAAAGCAACATAAATATGGCTTTCCGATCGTACACAATTTGCCTTCATTATAACAAGGAATGAGTGATTCAGGGAAGAAGAAAGAACTAGACCAGCTTGAATTTTTGGATGTCTTACAAAAGTCTCACACAAAAAATACATTTTTAAAATTGATGTTACACTCGGTCAAAAAAATCAAACCAAATAAAATAGCAACTTCTGACAATTAGTAAATGCCTGAAAATTTACTAATTACTGAGCCAATTCCTGTATGTGCCAACCCAATAATAGAGGCAAGTAACTGGTAACCAACCTATAAGCTCTCTCATGCCTCTACTTGCTCCCAACATGAAATGGAAAAGTTTTACTCACTTTGTAGGTTTTTCAAGGCTTTTCAATAATTTCCAATAAGCCCACACAATGACATTTTTCCTAGCTGGCTAGAAAATGCTATTATACTATCAGGAAGTAAAGGCTTTTTCTGTTACAACTGTCAGATTGGCCAGATCTTATTTTTACTCATACTTCATTAAAAAAAAGTTTAAATGAATGCACTGGAACACCTCTATCAGATGAAAAATTGAAAAGACCTGTCGCAACACCGCACGAGAGAGTTAGAAGCAAACTAGTATAACCAACAATGTTTTCTCTTTAGTTACTTAAACTGGCAGAGATTACATAATTAACAACAGAGAAAAAATCTTGAACCAAGATATAATCATATCAAAGGTAAAGTGCGGGTCTGCCTGAAAATCTTACATGTTTGCTTTGAAAAAACTTATTAACAATTTTCTAATAAATTTATGTTTTGTGGGTTACATTGCCCTGATTCTGAACTCTTCAAGTAAGCAATTTTGTTACATTTCCTAACTTTTCGAATATATTTACGACTTCAAAGGCGAACTCATTTCCGCGAAGCATTACTGAAATATTTGTGACACCCCCTCCTGTTATGCTCGGGTCTATTTGACCCGATTGCAATACTAGTGCATTTTCAACATGGGTTACACCATCTTGGACCTTCTTGGAACAAGTTTCCGGAGCACTTGCCCTTGAGAAATGTAGTGATTCTCAAAGTCAAGTGTTCTGCCAGTTTTGGGAAATTGCGGATTCATTCTGGTTTAGGC
>CAJPEV010000282.1:113125-148277 GCA_905338385.1 Darwinula stevensoni
TCTTCAAGCAGGACTCAATCATAAATCCTATAACAACTGCACAGCATACCCTTCC
This sequence comes from Darwinula stevensoni, assembly GCA_905338385.1. NCBI lineage: Eukaryota > Metazoa > Arthropoda > Ostracoda > Podocopida > Darwinulidae > Darwinula > Darwinula stevensoni. The sequence continues at coordinate 113,181 of CAJPEV010000282.1, forward strand.
AAAGTCTGTTTAAGTGGATCATGTCACCTTGGATCAGAAGGTATGTGTATCCTGGCCAAAAACAAAAAGCCTATGAACTTCTTGATAAAGCCTCATATACCAGGTATGGCAAAAAAAATTACCAACAATTTCCAATCTAAATCTCCCTGCTCACAACAGAACTATTTTTACAAAACTTTTACTTTGCATGTAAGACCATGTTTCCAACCCATACTTAAAACTTCTCTCAAATTTTTTGTACCAAAGCTATACTATTGGCAATTACTAAAAAGAAGGTAGACATTGAGAATGGACAAGAGATCCTGCTGGTAGTGGAGTGGAGGTAACACTCAATTGCTGTCTTTCACAGTAATCAAGACCACATCAAGCTCTTCTTCCATTTAAATTCATTCATTGGGCTGCTTGTCTCTTGCAGATGATTTTCATTTCATTTCCCAATGAATAGCAGATGAATCAATGAATCCAGAGTTTTCTCTATGTGTTTACTTGAGTGTTTCCTCCATTCCATAACCAGCAGGAGCTCTTGTTGATTCTCAATGTATCCTTTCAATATTGCTTTGGCTCAACAAACTTGGACGACATTTTGTGAATCAGTTGAAAACATACATATGCAAAGTGAAAGTTTTATGAAAATAGGTCCAATGTGAGCCAAGATATTTAGACAAAAAGTTGGTCTTTTTTTTTTTTTACATACCCTGAATATTGAAGCAACAATTTCCCTTATCTTTCTCTGATTTCCCTCCAGGTTCGGGTGACAGAGGTAAATGAGAAATCTCAGGAAAATCAAAATGTATTTATTCAACCTCATCAGCCCATCATTCAACATTCAGAATTGTGGGATTGTTCCAAAATGGAAAAGTTAGCTTTGCTATTATTGAGGCGTGTGAACATCCACCATTGCAACCACTCCAAACTGATGGGACAAGAGCCTCAAGGTGCTCAAGTTTGCACATGTCACTGATTGCAGATCCAACGATTAAAGGAATTCATTACCATATAGATCCTTCTTAAATTACACCATTAAATCAAAGTTTTATGCAATCAAGGCCATGATGGTTTAAGAGGAAGAGCAGCAGCAAAGGAGAGAGGAGAATGTTTTTCACGCACACCGTTCTCTGCTTCCGTCGTCATTTCTGCACGACTGCATAGACCATGCAATGACTCGAGCTCCTTTGCTAGACTGAGTTCAACAAGCAGCAAAAAAGAGCCAGATGTACTTTTTGTCTCTCCGCTTACGACAAAAAAACAAGCATCAACTGAATGTCGTATGGAGAATATATTTGCAATTTGAGCCCAAGTACGCTTCATGTGCCTTGCAAAATCAGATATAAATAAGGGTTTGTCGCAATTGACAATTTTGGATATCAATTTTTGTTGGAACTTTTTGGAATTAACTCAGTGCTAACAATAAATAGGTATGCAAACATAGCTAATAAAATAATGAGCACATGTGTGATAGATCCTTTTGCTATAAGAAATCACGAAGCAGCAAAAAACTCAAGCGAATTCCTATTCAAATAAAAGGAAACGTATATCGGGTCAGGGTGACCCGAACGTAAATGGTGTACCTAAAATGGGAACAGAATAGGAAGGTTAAAAAGTAATTTCTACTTGTAACTAGTTACTTTTGGTGAGAAGTAATTCTACTGGTAATTAATTACTTTTTGGATGACATACTTGTAATTGTAACTAGTTACTTTTCAATAGTAACGCGCCCAACACTGCATATTTATTAAGAATGACCAAATCATGATATGAACTGAACTGTTTCCAAAATAGCTAAATTCAGCACTGTAGAATCCTATACATACACCTGTATTTGGAAGTTCCGTATGGGGAGCGTTCATTGATTTGTAGAATGTTACAATATTCCCCGGAGGACGAAGAAAGCTCGAAGCAGATGTAATCCTAACTTTCTAATTTGCTAACTAATTTGCCTTCCTCAACAAGTAAGTATTCCCAAACTTGAACTTCTGGTTAAATTTTCATTCATCATTTACTACATCGATGGGCAACCTAATATGGACGAAATTTGGAAAAGAATCTCTTGTCGAAACAAAAATTATTGTGAAGTTGGATGTGCCAACATTAAATCTGACAGACTCACAACTATCTGTAGCAGGATCTCTCTTCCGAAAGTTAATCGAAACGTATGGAGACGCAGGAAATGCTGTTAATTTTTTGTGTCCCCAGCGAGGAACTACTCCAAAGAATCTCAACTTCAAGCGTTATATCTTGAGAGGGATTGAAATCCCTAGCCGGCTATCTGGTCCATAGATTCAGAGTGAAGTATCCCGATTTTCGAGATACGGGAGAGCCATTTCCGGAGGGACGAAGCTGGATAGATGCCGTTTCACGAGGGGCTCGTCAGAAGCCAAAAGAGGAATCGTTTAATCAGTGTCTGTCCATGGAACGAATGTTAAACGAATTTCATGGGTGCGATGACACTTTTCATTACAGGGAAGAAAGGTGTCATGTAAGAATTAGTTAGTCTCATGAAGGAAGAAGCATCAGCCCTGCTTCGGGTCAGGTGTGATGCTGCACTTTCTTAGGAATTCGGAAAGTGAATGGTGAGAGAGCATAGAGACACACCCAAAGTGAAGATTAACCGAAGAACGGGCAGAATGGAAGAAAATAGTCATTGAAATAACCAGAACGTTTTCGAATGCATCGTTTGTTCTTCCAGCCTGATTGAAATTACTTCACTCTAGCACATATTGACAAATGCAGTAGGGAACTTAGAGATCGCTTAGGATGCGGCAAAGCCGTAAGGGGCGAGAAAAATAATGTTTTACCCATATGACCTCTTCAATGCGGTAGCAGACGACGCTGACGTCACGGGCAGAGAGGCCTCCAAACTTGCTCTGCTGTTGAGCATACCTGTCAAGTCTACGATCTCGGGTGTGACGAGTATATCCGTCATAGTGAAACGCGTCCCAGATGGGTTTCACATAATCATATATTCTATTTTTCGAGTTTACACTCAGAATAAGAGCATAAACTCGAAAAAGAGTAGTTAGTTACTGTACACAAACGCTAATTATTGCTCTCAAGAAGAAAAGTCTTCAGTTTGGTGAAGTGGTGGTAGACTTCTGTCCGAGAAATTCCCCACTTAAGTAGGCCCACCTCGGGGTCTGGTTCTCGAGTGAGTATATCAGGAACAGGAGCCGAGCTCCGACTCATATTAAGCACCGGCTTTAACACTTTCGCTGCCGAGCCACTTTTTGGAGGTCGTTCTCCTGGAGCCAAGGTGATGATTCAGGAAGGATCACAGATAAAAATTAACATCCCATCCGCTTCCAAACGTTTTGAAACGTTCGTTGGGTGTGTAGCCAGTCCTATCTGACCAGATGTAGTGAGCTTTAACAGGGAAGGTACGTTCTCACACTGCTCGGTGCTTTTCTCTGAGTTCCCATGCGTTATCATGTTCAGTTCCTTGTGTTAGAAAGAGTTTGTCGGGCCAACATAGCTTGCTGTAATTTCACAATTCTTCTCCCCGGTATTGGGTGGGTACCTAAGTTGTATGATCTCTATAGGTAGCGGAAATTCATAAGTTTGCTGGCATCACAAAAAAAAATTATTTTTAGATCGATTAGGCCGGAGAGAAATGTCAAGAAAAAGAGCTTACTTCTCGGAAAAGATGCGGATCGACTACTGGAAAGTGACTCGTCTGAAGATAGTGATAATAACGTCAGAGATTCTGATTACGAACTACTACCATCATCTAATGAAGATGGCGATTCAAGCATCGCCGAGATGAGTACAGATAGTGATCATGAATTGACTGCTCATGATTAGATCTCTGGTGTTGGTAGCTGGCATGCAGATAGTGTCACCCGCAAAATTCACCTATTCCTTTTCTGAGCAGGTAGAGGCAGGTGGGGAGATGTTTGATGAAGACTGTTCTCCTGTGGATGTGTATAAGCTACTGCTTACTGATGATATTCTCGCCCTCATTACTACCGAAACCAACAGAAGAGCAGACCAAGCTTTGAGCTCTGGTCTTCTCATGCGCTGTTGTCAAGTTGGGTTCTACTTGCAATGAGGAAATAAGTGGATTCATCGGGCTATTGATGTGGTTGGGTTTGGTTAGATATCCAACCATTTCCAAATATTGGAGCAGGAGGAAAATGTTCCGAAACAATGTAGCGCCGAAAATTATGTCTCGCAACAGGTTTGAGTTGCTTTTGAAACTTGGGCACTTCTCATTGATGAGGCTCAGGAAGGGGATCACCTACATAAGGTGGCTACTCTTGTTAATATGATTGTTGAGCGTTTCCAGACTCTCAAAACATCAGGCGCAGTAATTAAAGTAGATGAATCAATGATTCCGTTTCGCGGACGATTGAAGTTTAGGCAGTACGTGCCTGGAAAGAGACACAAATACGGGGTGAAAATGTTCAAGGTTTGTGACAAAGAGGGGTACACTTGTGGAGTATCAATTTATCACAGGAAGTCTGAAAAAAAAAGCGTTGTCTGGGACACATGCAGTCATGAAATTGTGCGATCGATACCTGGAGTCTGGAAGGGTAATAGCGTAATTTGCCTAAGTTCGAGCCTTTCAGAAAATGTGCCTAAGTTCGAGATAGCACATATTCGACCCCTGTCACTCAATGCTATATGCTAAAATTTTGCCAATCACATCCTATCGCATCGTCTGCTGAGTGGAGAAGGCGAATAAGGGATCACTTGTCTTATACCCACACAGCACAGTGTGGATGTCCCCCAGGGATGTCCCTAACTGGACGACATGTCCCCATGTCTTTATAGGATATCCTGAAGACATCTTCTTTCGGACGGTTTCGGACGGTTTCGGACATCACGTTAGGGATGTCTACGGGACATCTTCAGGACATCTTCAGTCGATATCTTAAAGATATCCCGAAAGGGATATCGTTAAGACATCCTTACTCGAATGCTTTTGGATATCCCGCAACGGATATCTTTAAGTCATTCACAGTTGTAGGTACCCAGCACAGCACTGAGATAAATTTCAGAAAAGTTCCTTATTGGACTCAGTACTCAGAAGAAATGTCTTTTCACCTCGGGCTATTATCAATAATGCATCATATCAAGGAAAGCAGCGCTCTCCCCGAGTTTGAGTGGATGGCTGCCACCCTAGTGCCGATATGGGCCCAACGTTGCGTGCATGTCATTTTTTCCATTCTCAAGAAACAGGAGATCTGCTAGTCCTCCATATATTGAAAGAGGCTATGAAAGTGAAATATTTTCTAACCGCCTATTCCTATAAGTATTCCTACAGGATGTGACAACGCAAATCTTTCCACTGCCCCTCAAAACATATGATACTATTAAAATCAAAGTAAGGAACCAAAGGCTAAAGGTCCGTTTACAAAGGACTCCTTCGGCGAAGGTCAGCCTGAACGCGCCCTTAGAAAAGAATGGAACGAATTCTAAGCAGACGCAACGCTGCAACTGCGGAGGAGTTGGAAGGAGTCGAACTCTTGTTACGGATAGCCAATCAGGAGTTGATGACGTACTTACAGAAAGCCAATAGGAATGCCGGTTGATATGGCGGCCAGCTCGAGATCTGAAAACTTGAAATAGCCTAGCCTGTATTATTGACTTTAGTATTGTGTACGTCACTTGAGTAGAACATGATGAATCAAGATGAAAAAGGGAAAGTGAGACTCACAAGCTTCTTTAAGACATCATCAGCTCCCAGTTTCTGCAGGAAGTCGGTTTAAATATTCCCATATTTGCATAGGCTAGAATTGATGGGGTGTTCGACTGTTCAGTCTTTATTGTTTCATTATTGGCCTGCATACATCATGATTATAACGCCACTTGGAGACTTGATTACTTGGTCTGTATAGCACTGAATGATATAAACTATGATCTGCATGTATGATTTTGTTTTGCATAGAAGTAAATGTACATATGTACCAAATGTGTTTGCATCAGTCAATTACTTTGAACAAGCTAACTCTGCTATACTAAGTCTGCTTTGCGATTTCCTCTATGTTGGGGAGAAGCTCTTTTCTGCGAGCTTTTCTGCTATTGAATTATGAGGAATTTAATTCTTTTATTACTTGCAAATGAATTTCAATCTGGATCAATATCCTGTATGATATGAGAATGCATTTCAATCAATCCATTCATCTTCACTTAATGAGGGAATAGCATAAGGACAACCCATCCAGCATGCATTTTGTTAGGGAGACAATGTGAACTAGGACAAAAATTACAATGGTCATGAGAATTGGAAGGGGATGGAATAAAAGAAGACTAGCAATTGGGGATGAATAAGAACTAAAGATATTAGCTCCCTAAGAACCTGGAAGTTGATATATGGGCAAACATATCACAGGGCACTTCTCCCTTTTTCAAGTAGCACTTAAGGGCCTGAACCATGTAAGTTACAAAATTAAGGCGTATGACATTTGGTTTCCAATTATTTTTTAAAGACACACTTTTGGAAGTTGCTGCCTTAGTCTAATATGTTTTGGGTGAAAGTAGGAAACTTGCATATGAAGAAATCCAGACATGAGTCGAAGACATCAATTATGAATCATATAGCAAGAGCTCTAAAATAGCTTAGCCCTCATGGGCTTGCCATGCTCTCATTCCTCTAGCAGTGTTCCATTGTCTCAGGGTGCTGTTAACACTAGAAGGAGTACTAACCCTATTCATCTGGACATTGGCAGTGACACTGACCAAAGTCCTATTGAGGAATCATATGCTATATCCAACTCTTCTGGAGGTTATGAACTCAATTATCCTGACAATCTTGAATTTCTATGTGAAGCTGATTCACCTGCACATCATTTGCTATTATCATCATGTTTGCAATCCTCATCACCATTCTCTTCAGAAGAGGAAGACGTGACTGATCCAAACGTCCTTGGAGATTCTTATTTCTCTCAATATTTGAATGCTCCCAAGAATCCTTCCCTGTCTCAAAGGTTAACCACATGGGCTTGTTCACATGACTTGACTCTCTTATCTGTGTCAGATTTATTGAAGATTTTGAAAGCTGACCATCCAGAGCTACCTTCAGATGCAAGGACTTTACTTTCATGGAGTAGAAGTCTACAAATTGTGAACTGTGGCAATGGTACCTATCAACATTTTGGTTTAGGGGAGGGGATCATACATGCTCTCTCAAATGTTTCTCTTTCCATATATATTCCCCCTGTGATTCACATCTTTGTCAACATTCATGGCTTGCCATTAACCAAAAATAATTCAACCAGCCAGTTCTGGCCCATTCTGGGATCCATTAAGAATTTGCCCATTAAGCTGTCTCCATTCCCAATTGGGATTTTCCATGGTTATTCAAAGCCAAATTCAATCCAGGAATTCTTGAGTTACTTCATTGAGGAGGTTAAATTTTTGGTGAAAGAGGGCATTCAGTTAAGAGACCAGAGAACAAATGTTAAAATAGCTGCTTTCATCTGTGGTGCATCAGCAAGGGCAATGTTGGCATGCATGAAAAGTCACTCTGGCTATTCAAGCTGCAGCAAGTGCACAGTGGAAGGAGATTATGTAGACAATCATGTTGTGTTTGTTGAAACCAATTCCTCACTTCAAATAGATGCCTCCTTTAAAGCAAGAGTAGATGAATGTCATCATGTAGGATATTCTCCATTGGAAGATCTTGGCATAGGGATGGTCTCTCAAATTCCTCTTGAGTACATGCACCTTGTATGTCTTGGTGTCATGTGAAAATTGTTGCTGTTCTGGGTGAAGGGAAAGGTGGCAAATACTTGCCTTAGTGGGCATAAGATTGACTTGATAAATGATTACCTAGAGCAACTGAGAATATTCATGCCAGCGGAGTTTTCTCGAAAGCCTCCTAGGAGAGGTCTGAAAGATGTAGAACGCTGGAAAGCAACAGAATTTAGGCAGTTTCTCCTGTATTTAGGTCCTGTAGTATTGGAGAATATCCTAGACTCCACTTACTTTCACCATTTTCTGTATCTCACGAGTGCCATCACTATCCCAGTACTTCATGCTGACCCAGTACTTCACAAGCATCAGAATTCTTTTGTAGCTGCTCTCTTGAAACATTTTGTTGAAAATTTCAGAATCCTGTATGGGGATGTGAACATGTCATATAATGTTCATGGACTCCTTCACCTTGCAGATGACTGCCTGAAATTTGGGCCAGTGGACAGATTCAGTGCCTTTGAATTTGAAACATACCTTGGGGTTCTAAAGAAACTCATTCACAAAGCAGAAAAGCCTTTGGCTCAAGTTACCCACAGAATCTTAGCTTTACGAGCTTGCCAGGAAGTACACAGCACAGGGAGGCCTATGAGCATAGCCCACATGGATGACACTAGTCCCAAAAGTCTAAATTCTCAAACAGTGTCACTGAAAGGATTCTCTCTCTCTGCTAAAAAAAAGGACAACACATGAAAGTACACAGCACAGGGAGGCCTATGAGCATAGCCCACATGGATGACACTAGTCCCAAAAGTCTCAATTCTCAAACAGTGTCACTGAAAGGATTCTCTCTCTCTGCTAACACAAAGGACAACACATGTGGATTAGTAAATGGAAATATTGCTGTAATTGAGAGAATCAGTGTGAATAATGGAGATAGTACATGCTTTCATGGCAGAGTTTTCCAGAAACTTGAAGAGTTATTTAACTATCCTCTGAATTCTTCTCAACTGAACATTTTCTGAATATTGCTGTAAATGAGAGTCAGTGTGAATAATGGAGATAGTACATGCTTTCATGGCAGAGTTTTCCAGAAACTTGAAGAGTTATTTAACTATCCTCTGAATTCTTCTCAACTGAACATTTTCTGCGGATCTAACCTTTCTGATCTTCATGCATTTCATCTAAAAGATGTAACTGAGAAGTTTGTGAGATTCCCCTGTAAGCATAGTTCCAAGTATACCCTCTTCCCTTTGCTCCATACTAAGTAGGCAGAGATCATCCAAACCAAATCCTAATGGAAGTCTCTTCTTACCCTCAGTGTCTTGTTGGCAGGACCTGAGCCCTTCTGTGAGATCTGTCTTGGTGTTCTCATGAAATGATACAGGCCCATGCTTTTTTGTTGTTGAATTGTTTCCCCTTTTTATTTAAAAATTCTGATGCTTGAGATGTTGACTGTTGGGAAGACTGGGTCCCGCTATCTCTATCGGCAAACTTTTCAATTTCATTCATACTACAGGGATTAGGTTGAGATGAGAGACTCAGGGTCAACTTCAATTTTACACCAGATAAGAGATAAAATCTTGCAAAATTGATGTAATAAAATAAACAAGGTGTGTCTTTATGTGCTGCTAGATTTATGAGACAGAGACTGCAGGTACAAAGTTGGATATGTCTCAAGTAGCAGGGTTCAGCATCCTTAACTCTAACTCCATTGGTCCTGTTTCTTATCCATATATCTTGAGATATCTGATGTTTATGATCTCATATTGTTCATTTCTAGATGGAATTTGTATGTTTTGTTGATATGATCATTTTTGAATGAAGGCAATTTTTCATTGAATGTCAACAAAGTAGCAATTTCCATGTTTCAATTTTGTTGTAAGTGTCTATAATCATGGTATTGCATAGAGATTTTGGAAACTATAACATTAGGAACAGAAAATAACTTTTTTTCTTTCTCTTTAAAAGTGCTGTGCAATTCTCATATGACTATTTTTAAGATCCTATACATTTGCCATTGCCAGGTCTGTCATTCTGATAAACATCCTAAGAGAGGAAATGGCTTTGAGGATATTAGCATCTCATGTGAATTTATGATATATATTCAGTATTCAGAGGATTTAATCAATTACAGTAGGCCTAAAATATGCTGATTAACTTGTTTACTGCCAAGGGGTAAAACACTGCTCTTTCCTATGGCTCTGTGACTTGACAACTTGTAACCTGACATTTAATACTTTTGGTATAATGGCCATCATAACCCATAAGAGACTTTCTTTCCTCCAGGTTTAACTCCCATCTCCCATGAGCTTTTCTGTAGTAAAATTTGCAGAGGATGAGGCTGTCTCAGCTGTTTCTTCTGCATGGATCTCTCATGATAGTAGTTCATGCATGTGGCCTTCAGTCAGAAATCCTGGCAAGGTGCACCTTGCTATCAAAAGGTTGGAGGTTCCAGAGCAGTCATGGAAATCCCATGATGTTCAAGATCTAGTGTCTAATTGTGAGTATGGAAGATATCTTAAAAATGAAATTCAATCTTTTGATTATTATAGTCATGTATTACCAACCTTTTCTTGTACAGTAACTTACGAGGAAGCATTACGAAAAAAAGAAAAGGCTGCATTCACATCAGACTTGGTAACTTCTGAAGCTGAATCTGGGAGAGGCTACAGGAAACTATTTCCTCAAAGAATCGAGTTAGAGGATGAAACTGCCAGGAAGAAAATGAAGAAAGTCAGTACTCCTCAACTTTCTGCTCTGCCATCCTTTCTAAAGGGAGAAAAAGTATTGGATGAAGAAGGTAAGCCTAATATTATTTTTTTACACTGATGAAACTGGAAGGTATGCTGATCAGGCTTATGAGTTGCAAACTGTTAACAATATAATTATAGTGCAAGTTTGTGACATCAGTCTGTCTGGATATTTCTAGAATTTTCTCTACCTAAGAACTTTATTTGAAAATTGACTTACTGCATAGTTTGTGATTACCCTGTTGTTAAACATCCTTATGGAATCTGGAGACAGTTTGGAAAGAACTAGAATTTCTGCAATGTAGAAGTTTCATGTTGCTTGCAAATCATATCCCATTTATTGGGGATTTTAGATGTAACATTGGGGATTTGGGGATTTTAGATGTTACATTGATGTGTAATTTGCCATGTCACCCAGAGATAAAAGGGACATGATTTGCAAGGATAGTATAACTTTTAAATTTGTCAAAGTCTTTATTCTTTCCTTTCAGAATGCCCTTCAGACTCAGGGCTTGCTGCTCATTGCTCAATGTCTATGAATTCATTAAGAAATGAGTTTGTTTTATAGCATTTTATATATCCAATCATAGCTATTCATACCAACAATTTCAAATGAGCAGTGCTTCCTACAAGGCATGTGTTTTTTGTGTACTGTTTTCCCCCATTTTATGACCATATGCTTCGAGTTTGACTAAACTGCAGAGCATTGTTTATATCATTCAATGCTGTACAAACAGGGTAATCAAGTCTCCAAGTGGCTTTATAATCATGATGTATGCAGGCCAATAACGAAGCAATGAAGACTGAACAGTAGAATACCTGATCAATTATAGCCTACTGAATAAATAAAAAACTATTAAATATTAATCATAATGTTGGCTGATACATACTTTAACCTTGTTTATCTATTTCAAATTTTCTGAAAAAATGTTCACTAATCCTCTTACTAGCAGGCTACTATTTCTGCAGGTGGCAAACTTTTCTAATTCCCTGTTATTGCACAGGAGTGGATTGGGTATCATACAGACCAAGTCCTTCAGCATGGTTATCCACCAATTTGAGTTCAACAAAAGTCTCTCCACTCGTGATTGCTCAAAACATTCAGGGTAAAATATTGAATGATTGTTTATAAGTAGTGTTGCACATTGTGCATGTGCAATATTTAATGTATATGATGCCAGATTTCTCCCTCTTTAGGTCAGTATGACATCATTGGAGATGTTTCCACAGGGAAGAAAGCCATTGCAGCCATTGCAACCAGCCATTCCAGCCAACCAGTGGTTGCTTCCAACACTTCTGGGCATGCAGATATAGATGAAATTAACCTATAGTAATGGTACCTTGACTACAAGTACTCTTGATTCTTGTTATGGTGGCAGTGAGATCTTCATTGATTGCACATACAAATGCTTCTCAATCATCTTATCACCTAAATTTTTGGGCAAAAAGGAATTAGTGGCACCATGATCAACCTCCAAAAACAATAGTATATAGGTGTGAACAGAACATTTTTACAAGCCAGGAAAACAATATTTAATCCTTTCCATCCTTGATAGTTTTTTAAATGATCAAATCCATTGATGATTGTTTAAGGAAAATGTATTCCAACTTATTCCTTGCTTAATGCACTTCAAGGCAACACTTGTGTCATTCAGAGTTGCAATATTAAAGATTTGAAATCATCAGAAACTCAGTGTCTAGTCTTGGATTTTGGAACAGATACCATCCCAGAGAGACAATTAATATAACTTCAGGACTTTGTAACAGAGCAAATATTGCAAACAACTGAAAAGAGTGCATAATGAACCATGCCCTATTGTAGTTGATAATGCCAGTCCAAGGGCTGCATGGCATTTTTACTTTATCCTTCTCACTCTTTGGTTCCTGAGGGGTTTTGGCATTATTCAACCAAACATATTTTGATTCATGGAGTGCACTTCTCTGAGTGCAAATTCATTTAGATGTTTGGTAAAGCCATTGATGGCACTGTGATGGCCTCAATTTTTTCCACACTCTGGAATATATTATTTTCAAGACTTGCTAGGTTCCCTTTCATATTTTCCTCTAATTAAGGCCCTGATTTCATGGTTCACACTGCCTTTAGTGCTCCTGTAAATCCATTTTCATCTCATAAAATGTCTTTGTGGCACACAATTTCAGATGCTGCATTCCAACGACAAGTATTGCATTTGTTGCACAATAACAATATCATGCTGAAATCCATGCAAAGAAAGTTGAAGGGTTTGGAATGTGACCTAAAGACCATAAGGGCGTATGATTGCATGGAAGATACCAATGGGAACATGATGCCTTTTCAGTTTCCAATGCAAACATGTGATGAATTCACCAACTTCCTGCAAAAACTGGGAGCTGATGATGTCTTAAAGAAGCTTGTGAGTCTCAATTTCTCTTTTTCATCTTGATTCTACTTCTACTTCTTTTACATGCATATATTTATTACCATCCAGTATGAGTGGAAAATCTTAGGAATTATTCTACTACATTTGGATGATTATCTTGAGACTTAAGCCTCTAACTACCAGAACCCAAATGGTCATGTATTTAACTCTTTGTTTATCTCTTTATTTCCAAAGAATCTCTTCAAAAATTTTTACCTAATTTCCTTCAATTTGTCTTTCTGAAAAAAGAAAAACTGAAATTGAACTTTTCACATTCACGGTGCAGTCAACATAAATGGCAGACATTTGTACCAGGGTCCATTGGGCCCAGAACAATAGTTACAGGGTCAATATACGGTATAGACAATCATGAGTGACTGACTGGCTGATACTAATTCTAATGCTTTTTTGAATTTGATAGAAAGGTATAACTTTGGTACACAAGTAGCTGTTGCTGTGCTGAGTTCAGGAAAAATCCTACTTTTGGGATATATCATGAAAATAAATCATATTATCAGTATTCCCTATGGGTTGTACTGGATGTTAGGGACACTGGCCCCACCCATCCAGTGCAGTGTAATACGAGGGATTTCTCAAAAGTTCTGCCAGTAGCCCACAAGTCGTCATCGGAGGCGGCCGCAAAGTGCTGGACCAGTTCGGGAAACTTATTTTTTTTATTAAAAAAAGGTTTTTCACCTAGTTGGATTCATTGCATTAAAAAATGCATTGAAGTCGGTGGGGAGTATGTGGAAAAGGTGTGAAATAGTTGCCTGTGGCAATGAAGATCAGAATTTAATCATGGAACACTAGATTTTTTATTTATTTGGGCCTACTGGCAGAACTTTTGAGAAATTCCTCGTATAGTCTAAGATGGAAAACAATGATAGTTCTTTTGCTTTGTACATTTACTAAAGTATTGCTCTTAACAGATCAAACAAATGGAGTGAACTTGTCAAAAAGGTGACTCAGGACACTGGTGCATGATTGATAAGACAGAAAAAAAAGATCCCACTCAAGTCTTGCTTGGTGCACTCAATACATGTAGACACCATCTTTCTGACTATATTCCAAGATATAATGCCTCTACCTAGTTGTTGCATCTTGTAGTGCCAATCTCTCACTCCCTTCATGCCATGCTGTGGATTTGTGTTTCTATCTGATAACTCTGCCTGCCACAGAGACTTTGCTAGTTTCATTTGTACCAGCCACTTTTGTAAATACAGTCAACTCTTAATAACTCGAAGCTCAAGGGAAATTCAAGTTATGGAGGTTTTTGGATTCTATGCCCCTGCAACTTTGCACATGCAATACAATTATGTGAAGCTTGCAACACTAACTCATTTTAGTGTATTCGTTTGAGAAGTCAGTCAGGTGAGTTTGACGCATTCTCGTGGAAGTCTCACGAGCAATGGTCAATATTTGTATCCTTATGGGGCTTTCGAAGGGAATTGAAGTAACTTCGAGTTATCGAGAATTTGAGTTAAAGAGGTTCGAGTTTCAAGAGTTGACTGTATATTAGGCAAAATCGCAATCAATATTTTCTCTTTCCTTAGCATTATGAGGACATAATAAACTGAAGACCTTGGTTATTTTGCATGCTTTACAGCTTGTAAATTAGCCTTGACTTGGGGTCTCAATTCATGGCCCATTGGCCACATGCTGCTTGCAAGTGCTCTCAATGCAATCTCTCATACACAGAGAGGGAAACCTTTCACACTCAACATACATAATGCAAGGTAGTGGTGGATTATTTATTCTATGATTTTACATCTTGCGATGTGACCTGCGCATCAAAATGTGTTAGAGACCCCTGAATTAGATTGATACCTCTCCTTTTTCAGTGACTGCTGGATTTTTCAAGCACTATACTTGTTGCTTGTTTATTTTCTTCCTAATAGATTCAGACCCTAGGGATGGTTGGTGGGAGCAGTACAGCGGATGCCATCCGGAAAATCATGGAAAAATTATGGCTGGCCAATTCAGCTGGGCAGGCCAGCGGACAAAGGCAGGGTTGAAGGACACCCCTCTTGCTCAAATTTTTGCTGGTGAGTCTTTGAATTTTGCTCATCAGTCAAGAAGCTCAGTGCTATTTTTTGGCATGCAGGAGTCATTATACTTCTGTAATACTGACTTCCTGTTGAATTATTATAATTGTATCCACACTATGTCAAATTGATGCTTGCTATGTCAAGTTTGCTTCTTTTTTTTTTCATGTGGCCCCTTGATAATGTTGATTTGTCGATTTGTTCTGTCATTCTTCAGTAGACAGTCTCAGAAGTATTATGTGATGAGAACATGGCATTGCCTTGAAGTTGTATAGAAGAAAATCTGCTGAATTTTGTTTTGTTTCAAAAATGAAAATTGAAATAAGTGCCAGGGTTGGCTAATTTAAACTTTTCCATAATTTGTTACTTGGATGCTATTTTTCAACATTTTGTGTTCAGCTTACAAAGGAAGTCATGATTTCCTATTCAAGTGTCATGTATGGATCAAGGAGAACTACATTTTTGTGCATCATCTTGCTAATGTGCATGCTACTGCTCTCAGATGCATTTTATGCTCTTGTGTGCACAATTTTGTCAAGTAATTTCATTTTTGTAAATTGGTATTAAATATCTGGAATCAAATTTGTATCCCAAGGGGATATCTCTGGGATGTACTAGTTCTTCAAGAAAGGGATGTCATTGGGCCCAGACATTTTGATATCCCTAAGATGTCCCTACTCCTTGTCTCTGGGCCATCGCACTTGTCCCAAGGGGATATCTCTGGGATGTCTTTGGGATATACCTGTGCTGTGTGGGAAATATTTTCTCCAGGAATCATCCTGCGAACAAAATCGAAATTCACCAGCTAAATTGACCTGTCGTGTTTACACGGGCTTTCGACTAGTTTAGAGATCAACATGCATTTCTTATTCCTCAGCATGGTTATATTTCGGGGAAAAGCATTTCATCGATTCCCTTCCTTCGCTTCGCGTGCATTCGGAATGTCTTCGAATGTTCTCGCGTTACATGAACCACGGAATATTTGTTAGACCTAATTTGGCTTCCAATCCCACAAATACTCCTTGATTCCGGGAATTTGTCTCGATGACCCTATATGTCCTAATAATTTTCTTCACGTTCGGAAAGTATTGAAGACTCATTAATGCACAACACACAGTGAAGTTTTCTGTAAATCTGTGATATTCGCGACGTACTGGGAAACGTCGTGGATCTCTTACTTGTCCTGTCCCTCTTCGTGGGTATAAAAATATCTCCATTGTTGGCTTCGTCTACAACAGAAATATTCTTAGACCTTCTTCTCCCCTGTCTCGACCTCTATCGACTTTCTCCCGATGCATATTCCCGTGAAGCACTTATATTCCCAATACATCCTCCATGACATCCTCCTCCACCTTCCCCTTGCCCCACTGGGATGTCGTTTCTTCTCAGTGGAAGACACAGACGAAGCAGTAGATACAAATAGGCCCAGGATAAGACTTTTTTCCGTATAGTCGCCAGAGAACCAATGTTTTCGTTGTACCCAGATGGTCTTCACGTTTACGAGGGCATGCTCATGGGAATTGGGGACCTGCACTCGTGTTAGAGGATAAATTCGTATTGGTATAATTGCGTGTCCCGGTGTCATGCAGACGAGAGCACGAAGACCATATTAACGTCAGCAGGTGTTTTTATCATGATCTGTACAGGTTTAACATAAGCTTATGAGGAAGAACATCATTAACAAGAGGCCTGCAGTTATATCTAATCTGTCCCCAAATCTGGGAGATCAAGTGTCAGCCAGCTTTTTTTCATCTCCAGCCTTCTTGTCGGGGTATTTGTTTCGTGCTTGCTTGTCTGGTGGCATAGCCATCGTCCCACGACACGGTCATGCACAAGTACGCGATACACTGTCTCCTTCCTTTAATGTATTGAGATTCTACGTCGATGGCTCATATGCAGACCTAGACTAGATTGGGTCTCAGTAGTAGGAGGCAGTCTTTTCGATATATCAATTTTTTCTAACAAGGGAATCTCCACAGATTTTAGTTTTTGAGTAATTCAACTCCTGATGTGCTTTACTTGCGCCTTCACAAAATTTGTAGAAATTACACTTTCCTTAAGCATTTGATGACTTTTCATGCGATTGACTTATCAAGGGCGAAAGTTGCTGCAACACCTGTGGATGACTCCGGGCCGACCTAGGCTAAGGTTGTAGCATTTTCGGTTATTCCCTAGTTCAGTCGGCGGCCCTATCAATGCTCTACGCAGCATCCGCTCGAACATACTACATCTTGCTTGCCCCCGCCTCTTTCCCATGGGGGGATTCACGCCTTCGATAAGGACTTTTAATGGGATGCATTCGTATCCAGTATCGATCGCGACCTTGTGCGTATCGTCAGGAAAGTCGTATTTCCACCACTACTAATGATGGCCTGTGAGTGAAAAACCATAGAGAAACAGGATGGTTACTTGCGGCCGACGTTGTTTTTCCGATCCGCGGGTAAGCGCTCCTGTTCCATACAGGTGGGATCCCGCCGTTTTCACCCTCGGGAGTCGCTCTCTTCGTGAGAGTGCCAACCTAATATGAGGACGGGGTTCCAATTTGGGGTTGGGATCCTGATAAATATATGGGCGGAGATCTCATCCCGGCGAGGAAGTCATCCTTCCACCAGGGATGAAAGGGGACGTGTAGGGTAATACACGGGACGTTATGCACGTCCCTGCGGGAAATTTTGTATCGTATATATGAACACGCCCTAGGTAGGGAGTGGGGGGGGGGGGCGTAGAATGCCTCTCTCGTGTAATAATGATTGGGATGGCACGGAGAGACCTGAATGAACGACTTGGTTCGGTAGTTTAGTGATAGAACACTTGACTGGCAACCGGGAGGACCCGGTTTTGAATCCAGCCCGCTTTATTGTTTTCTTTTGTCCTTCTAACCCATCCGAACTTCTCTCCCTCACCCCTCTGCTATAACGTTCTCAAGACCTTCGCAACGCCGGAAAGAAAGTGCGAGCTGGAGAGAGCGAAACTGACGACCGGGGCCAGGCAGAAGGCGCCGCGCATGCTCACATGGTGTCTGCGGGCAAAAACGCCCAAATATAATATCCACCCATCTATGCATTCACATATATATCCATACTACCATAGAATACGAGAAGGCGTTTCGTGGTTGGTGTAGCCTCCAGCCTTTAAGGCTTTGGACCCTCTAAGACATTGGTTATGCAGCCGACAAGCCTTCGCCTTTCCAGATCATTTTATATCAATACTTTAATTGAAAGAGCTCGAAGGTCGTGGCGGTGACTGTCACCCCAGCGCGCGAGGTCCACGAGACAAAGGGTGGATTTTTTAATAGAGCACTATCCGATAATGCAGCTTTATTTACCGGATTTATAATGCATTTTCTCCGAAATAAAGCTGCATTATCGGATAATGCTCTGCTCAAAAATCCACCCTATGTCATTTTAGGCCATAGGCTAGGCCATCCACCGCTCTTAGCATCAGGCCCATAGGGCTATGCCAGTCTGAGTCGTAGCCGGTGGCTCATTCTATTATTTCCATTACCTTCATACTTAGCTGCGTTAATCAAAGGGTTCTACTGAATGCGTGTCACGTTTTCACTGATCGACTGCAAGTTCTCTATTGGAATATATCCGTTGTTGAAGTATATTTTCGGTACTTTTTTTTCATTAGGCCAGGCGTAGTGGTTCACGCCATCGTTTCCATGCAATATTTTTCTGTTTGCGTTTCATGTCATGGGCGATTAATTTTTTATTGATGAAGTCAAAACTATAACGTAATTTCTTTGTTTCGTAAGTCGCGCAAACAGGCCCCTCCTTCCATCAAAATGGTGGCGATTTTTGCGAGGTGAGGTTGAACGCGAAGAAAAAATTATGACACAGGACGGCGATGAGGCAGTCGCTGCAGATGAAAAACGATTGGTGCCGACGCGGTAGCAACGTTAGCCACTGCAGTTGCGGTGCGAAGTGCCTTGGTGCTTTAGGAGGTGCTTGCCGTAATGGCTAGAATGAGTGATGAACAGCACGCAGCTGTACGTAGGGAGCGTACGGCCGCTCAGACCGCTGAATAGCCGCTGAACAGCAAGAGACAGCGAATGGAACGCAGCACTTGGGTGTCGAAAGCCGGGGGGCGGCCGGGAATTGAACCCGGACCTCCTGCTTGCCGGTCAGGTGTGTTACCATCGCACCACGGAACTCGGGATGTTATGCCTCTCCATGTCATCTCAATAACTGCAGTCGTTTGACGCAACGAGCGCTGTCAGGCTGTACATTTTGCTGTAGGGAGGGAGCATTCGTTTCGAATTGCTGCCACAACGGAAAAGTGCTCCTGCTGCAACTCACACTTTACCCCGAGGCTTTGAAAGTGTTGCTCGCTGGTGCTAATGTGGCGGCGAGGCATTTTCAGGAATGATTTGTTTCTATTGTGCCACGCATGCGCTAATTTCCTGGGGGGCTGAAGTCTAACAAGTTCTTGGAAATGGCCCATGCTGTTTCAGAATCAGTGGTATCTGTACCATAAGCTAGTGCTAATAGCCCATGAGCTAATTGGCGAGGAGTATTGAATGTGCTGGGACAACGAAATAAGGAAAGTCGTCTTGAGTCTCATGAAAATCTGCTAAACCGAGGCGTTCACTATGCGATTGTGGCAATGAACTCGAATATCATGATGATGGTGTTTGGGAACAAAATCTCCCTGTGTACTGTAAGCTGTATGTGTATAAATCTGATGAAGCGGTTCAGTTCCGAATGGGTAATGCAATATACTCGCATTTCTGACGCAAAAGCGAACCTGCAAAATTTAACGTTAATTGGGACACCACGTTCCAGTATTAAGGATTTTAGGTTTTAAAATGTTTCTTTCCATCTGCAGTTTAAGTTATTTTGGGAAAATGTTTCATTCCGAAAGTCCGATGAAAAGTTTATGAAGATGTTGCGACAAACTCGATTTTCTTCATACGCCAAGCCATGAAATGAAAGTAAGATGTTCAGCTGATATTCAGAATATATTCTTTTCTTCCTTGGAAGGATGCAGTATGAATTACCACAGGGATGCCCTAATTCGTGCAAAGGCAAGTTTGCTTGTACTTGCCTCCACAATAGCCCGCTCGACGCTTAATGCTCTTACAGTGCTCGTTGCATTGGTACTGGTTCAAAGGGCAACCGAAACCGGCATCGACTGGTGTGGCTGAAAAGAGAAACAAAGAATCCCAATTGTAGGCATTCCATTGGAATTTGGATCAATCGACATTTCACTATAAATTTTGTTGAGTCAAACAGTTCACACCGCATTTGTGAGAGAGAGATAACGTGATTCATTTACGACATTTTGTAAAATGTGAAGAGGATCTATGCTATTATCAGGCTTTTCTTATATTTGATGATTTTCTTAGATTTGAAGTTATTCGTGCATTTCCGACGACCGACGCGTCCGACTTTTGAGCTCGATGATATCAGGTTTCAGTTTAAGAATGCCTTTTATAAATGTTCTAGAAACTGTTGTTCTGCTACGACTGAGTCATTGTTCTGTCAAAGTTATGTTATATAGACGCATTTTTCTGCATCTCTATCTAAATTTGGCTGAAAGAGTTTCCTTGGAGTGACTTCCACGAAAGCTTCTTCTCTCTGCCTATGCAACCTCTTTTTGCAGGAGGAGACTACTTCGAATTTTGAGTGTTCTAAGAAGGGCATGATGCGTAAAGATGTGCAATTAAAAATAAGCAGCCAAATGTCAGATTTCATATAAAATCTTTTAGAATCCACTCGAACAACGTTGCTTCACCCTTGAGCAAATCTAAACCACCTTTTTTTTTTACTCGATCCTATGTCAGGTATTTAAAAACTATACGAATGTAGGTATTGGGAAAAGAGAGAATTAAGCCGTATAACCTTTCTTCCAGACAACATTTCCAGACGACAATTCTTCAACGCCTTTCAAAAAACATTAAAAGATAAGCCTGGATGTCCTAGGAGACAATACACTGTCTCCTTTCTTTCATTGTATTGAGATCCTACGTCGATGGCTCATATGCAGACCTAGACCATCATGGGGTCTCAAGAGCAGCAGGCAGTCTTTTCGACATATCAATTCATTCTAACACAGTAATCTCCACTGAATTTGAGTTTTGAGTAATTCAACTCCTGATGTGCTTTACCTGCGCTTCACAAAACTTGTAGAAATTACACTTTTCATTAAGCAGTTGATGACTTTTCATGAGATTTACTCACCAAGGGCGAAAATTGCCGCAACAGCGAAGATCAACAGCAGGATAGGCTTCATGATGGGTTTTCAAATATCGGGATCGCTACGAGATATAATGACATTGGTTTTTAACATATGTGAGTGGGTCGTCGAGCCAATCGACTTGTTTTCTGATGGCAGTAATACGCTGTGCCGTAAAGAACATCGATTATAAACGAAAATTCATGTCGGTGGCTCAATTGTGCTGGTTCAATAACTTCAACGCTGCAAATACTTTCAGCAACTTATCGTTTCCCGGATCTTCAGTATGGATTTGAAACAGTAACTTTTGGATAGCTCCTCTTCCCTTTCTTAAATGGTAAGCCCATTGCTTTTCTAAAGCACATTAATTAACAGGTAATACCTGACTGATTGTTACTTGGGTATTTAGTTAGATCGCATGTGCCCGTGGAGTGACTGGGCTTCTGCCACTAAATCATTTTTCTTGGATTCTTGATCATTGGAATCCCACCATGACCGCTTGAAATAAACATTTGGTGTCGCGGCAGGATGGCCGAGAAGGGCAAAAAAAAAGGGGAGGGGGAGAGAGAGGGGGGAGAAGTGGGAAATGAGGATAGAGGAAAAGTGAACTTACTCTGGCTGGTGCAGAGTCAACAAGTGTTGAGACGAAGTTTCGAAGGGAGAAGTTCGCTTTGGAGTGATAGCGATGGGAGCCGAGTGCTTCATTTTATATAATTCTGGATGCCCTTGAACAAGAAAAAAAATGCATTGCAGGTGCTGAGCTAAGCGGAATTTCGCATCTAACCTTTTAATGAAGTCAGAATCGTTTCAAGTCCCGAAACCTGCACGCCTGTAAATGTTCAGATGTAGAAGCCACTTTCCACGTGGCTCGACGTGGTCGATGGCATGAAACTTTGTTCATCTCTTCTTTTCAAATTCGCTCTTACTTCGTCCATAATATATATGGGTGCCTGGAAGATTTTTTCCCCACATATTAATGCAACGGTAATGCCCAGGTATGAACAGTGCACGGAGGATTTAATGCGTGTTTTCATTCGCCTATGTTTTGTAAATCTATTCAACTCAAATTCTTGCTAGTGGATGGAGCAATATTAATACACAATTACTATACTGCTCATATTGCCATGGTAGGATACACATTAAAGAAACAATAATCTTTTGGTTTTTGATGCAAAACTCATTGAAATCTCGCTCATTCAACATGAGTCTTTTTTTTTTCCTTCACGACAAAGAACTACTTGGTATGATTAATTAAACACTCAAATTCGAATCACTTGAGGTGCAGCCACGCTTTCATTGGTGAACAGTGAGAGAAATCAGGAATACCTTGCGGATACTTTTGCATGGGTAAGAGGGAAAGAATAAGGGAGAATTTTCGTGCAATTATCGTGGACATACTCTTTTCATTCACGGGGAGATGTGGGACAGCCAAGTTCCACCATGGCATTCATTTTTATGAGAATTTTTTTTATTTATTTTTCTTCACCTAAATGGCTCTGAATTTCATACTTGCATCGCTTGGTCCATAGATGAGGGGGTTGAAAATTGCACGGAGTGAATTTTCAGAGTTAATATTCCTGCCAGATACGAGACGAAAGAGAGGATTTAGCACATGTAAATGCATTTTTGTCTTTCGATGGATCTGGCGGGGGCAAAACGGATTTGCAATAATATCATACCACGTAAGTGAATATGAAAGTATTCCCCGAAACGATCAGAACTCATTAAGGGAAAACGTTTTGAAATTAAGCGCGCTCAAAGAGAACTTTGGAATAGACGACCGGTTTCACGACTTGAGACCATTTAATTTTTTGCCGCCAGTTTAGCAAAACTGCAATGTTTTAAAAATGCAAAGTTTAGTTCCATCTGCAAAGGTGGCGTAAAAAAGACGTAAGAAATATTAACGAACGCTGCTCTGAGAGATCCATCCAGTAAGTTCGTATATCCAGTGCCCGTTTCCCTCTTTACACTTTTCTTCCTCTCGGTGGGACGTTCTGTTTTGAATTTTGAGACACGGAAATTCGGTCTCCATAGGACATACAGTTTGGACATGGGTAAGTTAAGTTTCGAAAACAACCACCCATCCGGAGATGAAATACACGTCTAGTCGGGCAATGTGCATCGCCCCAGTCTAGCCAATTCTTGTGAAAAGCTCGCAAAGTTTCCTCGATTGCTGCCGTCCAAGTGAGGATCTCAATTGTACAATTGAAGCGGATGATAAAATGCTTAAAACGTCGAAAAAAGAAAAAAAGAAAAAGTCAGCCCTAGGCTTGAGGATTCTTCATGATCCTTCGCTTGGTTCCCGAAAAAATAACCTATTTGATATTAAACTTATATTTTTATTACAAAATTCCGTATTATGGGGCTAACGTTAGTTATAGCGGGTTTCTTTCCCAGGCTTTTCCCTTTCCTACACTAGAATAAATAGTGCCTGAAGACACATGTGTATGATAGTTCTAGGATCCGAGAAAAATGGAGTTTTCTCCTTAGTCCCACATTTTTACCTTTGGACTTTTCTCCCCTCTAAAGTATAAACGATAAATCCATGACAATAAGGAAATCAGTGGATCCGTATTCGGCATTTTATCCCATATTGTTACTTGGGTAATAAAAAAAATTGGAAACCGATCGAAGGGCCTTCCTCTTAAATATAACTTTTATTTGGAATGCGTATTGAGATTTGGGGTGTCCCCTTCAGCAGACTCAGCGCAGTCGCCTGTTGCCTGTCCATAGACTTTCCTAACCGTGTACGTTGAAATATCAAAGAGCAAACGAAGATCGCAAGGCATTTGCACGAGCTGAATTTCCACGTGCAAATTGCCTTCCAGCTACGATAATGACCAGGCTGCGCAATATTCGGCCAAGGTTGAAAAACACCATCTGCGGATTCCACGCGGCTTTCATAGCCATTTAGGTGATTCATGCTCAAAAATTACCTGCAGATGAAGGAAACTCAGCTTTTCCCTCTCCCCGTGCATGAATGGAGGGGAAAGCGAAAATCTTTTTCTCGCCCGCGCAAGTGAAAGTACATGAAGCAACCCATTGCCATCATGCTTTCAACCTTTATTTCGCGGTTGGAAATTGACCGGATGAGTTCCAGGAATACGATGAGAATATGACAGTGTTCGTTAATTCGGGGAGTAGGGAATTAAAATTTGTATGTTCTTCCCACGATTTCAAAAAAGGCTGGTGACTTCAATTTCAGCATAATTAAGCTTAACGCCCGTCCGGACTTCAACGATTAAATTTCTTCTCGCGTTTTTCCGTTATGGAAAGAAGAAAGAAACCGCGTGTTCGCCGCTTTTTCTCCTCTGCATGTAGGATTTTGGCAAGAAAGTTTCGAAGGATTCATCCGCCCCCAAATTTTTGGTTAGATGAGTTGGTTGGTGTGGTAGTGAAAGACGGTAATTCCTTGCTGTGGAAATGTTCGGAACATGAAACTAAGCAAGCTGCTTTCGGATTAGGCTTTATGGATGCGTTCCTGAAAAAAAAAATTAGAATAAAGGATTATGCATAAAAACGGATTGGAGGCGTTCTAGCTCAAGTGGTCAAATTTTAGTCACTTTTGTTGGGGTTCAGACTCCGATTTGCTTGCAAAAATTATTGCATGTTGGCAATCAAGACTTACGAAGAAAGACAACATTTTGGTTCTCTGGCTCCAACGGTTTTCGAGATATGAAAATTTTGAATTCCTTAAATTCCAAATGGGGCTTAAATTCCTTGGACCTGCTGGGTCCTATAATCCGGCTTTAATATAATCCGATCGATATTTTTGTCTGGGTGAGGCTGGCAGGAGTGGCTCTCTGCGACCGGCACCGGAGCCACACCCAAACAGCATGTTTATGTTAATTTTACGTTAAATGAATGCAATTTTTTTGTCCATTTTATATCATTTTTGCGCAAACCATTGTCAAGATAATGTCAACATGTTTCCAGAAATGTTATCTCTGTGATACGTAAACGGTGATATAAAATTAACGGAAACTTTACGCAAAATTGACATTCCCCTTTTCATTCCAAACAGCATGTTTACATTTATTTTACGTAAGATTTATCTTAATTTCCCCCTAGCATTCATGTGTATTTAACGAGCCAATCAGTACCTTTGAAGAGAATTAATAACTTGTATCTCCCGCTCCTTTCCATACTTCAGAATTCTAGGGTGGTTGGACGAGTACACGAATACTCGTCCTCACCACCACTCAAGAGTACCAAAATGACCCGCTGATCCCTCCCGGAACCTCGGAAGAAGGAGTAGATGTTCCGAGGAGCTCTCCTCTATTTGGGATAGAGAATACGTAGTACTTGTGGAGCTGGGATTCTGCTCGTCCCTAATCCCGTGCATTGCTGTAATAAAAAGCTCAACTTCAGCATATAATGATTCCCTAATTCATATATTATTTTGAAAAATATATAATAATTTCATGTTTTCCATCTATTGGATTGCATAATAAAAAGTAGAAGGATGGTAAGAAAACCTGATACTATATCCGGAAAGTCAGTACTTAACAGTATTTGTAGGATGCAGGGAACAAGGGTTCCATCTAGTGAGGAATCTTGGTACTGCAACTGCTGAATGGTTAGCTAAAGTTTTATATGGATGGTGTGGTTGTAATTTTACATAAAGTTGATATCATGTACTTCACGTCAGATGGAGTGATGTCTAGTTTATGTTAAATACACGTATACTTTGGCGACTTAAATATAGGAACGTAAATTTTACGTAAATGTGATGTCATTTTCATGGCAATCGAAGAAATTTTACATTGTTTGCAAAAAATTGATATCTTGTTTACGTAAACACGGTGCTTGGGAAGTTTCCATCACATCGACCAGCAAAGTTGGACTTCACCACATGGCGATGGACAAGGAAAATATGCAGTTTCCCGTTTCAGCCTGGAACCAAGGAGATCGTAATGGTTGCATTTGTTCTCCAAGATGATCGTGCGTCCAAGGAGGGGTCATCGAAAATTTGATATAAACACGCATCACACTGAGACACAAACTTTTCACGGCTTAAATCCAATAATTTCAAATCTTGAATATTCATTGTGGGCATTGAAAGACTAATGACCTGTCCCAACTTTGATTGCATGGACATGTGTATGAAAGGCACTTTTAATCTTCACTCGTAGCTCCATTACCTCGAATCACACCTTTGCTTTGAGTTGCTTCTTTTACCAATAGTTCTCACGCGCGTGGCTCACACGTGCAGTTCATCCGTGCAGATGAAGATCTCATCTCGGAGTTCTTGACTGGACTTCCAAGGGCGTTTTGCGCATTGTGTCATGAGTCCATCGTTTCAATACTTGTTGATGTTCGTAGACGCAGGTGAGCACGACTATGTCCATTTACAGGAATGTCCACTTGTTATATTCAAGAGTTATATTCAAAATTGGGATCAGTTCTATCCACACGGAAGCCACGCATTTTTTGAAAACACTTCTTTGAAAACACTTGAAAAGACATCTTTATTACATTCAAGTGGCACAAGAAATTGCAAACTGATATAGTTTTTTAATAAGCAAATCTACATGCATTTCTGTCAGTTCTGTCAGGTTCCTTCATCATAAGTTATCAAAAACCTCGTCGATCCATCGGGTGAACCTAGAGAGGGGAGAACGAGAAAAGCCTTTCTGTGACCATCATGTTTCAAGAGAACGGAGGAAAGGAACTTGGATAACAAAATGTAATTGATTTGAGCAGTCCTCACCTATTAACTTTAGTGAAAACTCCATACTGTCCAGGGCGCCTCAGAGAACAAGTCTCTTTCTGGAAAAAGTGACTCACGATTCCTTCCACCGTCCAATAACTGTCATGTGAGGCATTGGAAAGAAAGACCATAGGACTTCCCGAGTCCCCAGGACACACCGTTCGGTAATCTGTATGGTAACGTTCATCATCATTCTCGATGTCTCATTCATCCTTCATGAATGTGATATAATATTGAAGTACCAGTACACATTTTTTCAAAATTCAGACAAATCGAAATCAATGAAATTCATTAGAATCCTTTTTTACTCCTTCTTTTTTCCATATATCATGAGCAGCCCACATTGGTTCAGAAATGTTTAATAATTCATTTGGCGGCATGATTTCTACATAATTACATCAACAGACCTAAAATCTGTATCAACCAATTCTTTGGGAAATGAAATCGTGGAGGAAAATGTTGAGTTTAGCAATTTTATATTTTCCAAAGTTTTAATTTCCAGATAGCACTTTAACGAATTGGTTGATCGTCCATGAAATAGAAACATGTCTCCAAATGCAGACATTGCCATGCCATGCAGAGGTTACTTCTGGGCCGAATGGAATTCATCTTTCCCTTTCCGAAGTGGAGGAGAAAGTTAGTGTATGGCTAAATAGATTGGCTTTTATAACGAAATAATTCCTTTAAGGTCTTCTTGTTCCGCCAAATGGTAAAAAATGCATGGCATGAAGGTGCTTGACAATCTGGGCATTTGACCTCCGATTTCCTGGTTCTGAGTCATACCTCTGAACCCTAATTTATACGAGTAATGAAAGGGAAGGAATGGCTAAGAAGACTTGAGCCTCTGTGGGAGAAAACAACCCCCGGATCTGCATGGAATAGACAAGACGGGAAGGAGGGAAATTGGGAACGACATGGCAAGGTCTTCAAATACTGAAGCTAATGTTTTCCCTGAATTTGGAAGAAGAACGAAGAAAGAGCGAAATTTATGTACGAGGGTGGGTCATGTTTGACCCAACCTTTTGTTTATAAAAAATTAGGTAGAGCATACGGAGTAATAACTTTGTGGGAATTTGTCTTTATTGTTCTTAACCCATTACCTCAACTGCGTATTTCCTGCTTTAATGCATGTGCTGAAAATCAAATCAAGATAGCGGCAATTGAGGTAGCCAAGAAGATGGAACAGCTCATCTCATCAACGAAAACATCAAAGCGATTGAAATATACGGACAATTGACTGCATAGTATGTCGATCGGTGTCTGTCAAGGACACCCGTACATGACGAGTACAAATTATTCAAGGATGGATGAAAAGCGTACGGAATGAACCGCATGCTGGAAGTTCGGCTACATCGTTCAAGAGCGCGAACATCAAGCGAGTTAAAGATCTAATTTACCGACGGAAGAGATTCTTTTTTCAGACAATCATCACCATAATGTGCTGACAATTGTTTGTAGATGTCAAAAAGATTTGATATTCCATTTGGCCAGAAATATCATAATGATACGCTTTTCCACCTTTTTAGTTACCTCAAATGCCGCCATCTTCATTTTCAGTACTTGCATGAAATTAGGAAACAGACGGTTATTGGTATGAGTCTCCATAAAAACAATATCCTAAAAAAGCTGCATGCTCTACTGAGCCTTTAATTAATAAAAGTCCGGATCAAATTTGAACCGCCCTCGCACATTACTCAAATGCCTACATATATGACGTTGCTTGGGAACATAAAAAAATGGGTCTCCAAATGATGACAAAGCCATGGAAGGGGTCATGCAACATTTGTGACCCTGATTATTTCTTTACCAAACTCACCAATGGAAACCCACCACATGAACAGGTGTTTACCATTATAAAAAATTATGAATAAGGTGCTTAACGCAAGCTCATGGGGCACGACCGATGCTATTGCCTCAAAACCCGTTTAAACAATAATGGAAAATTAATGTCACTGCAATGGAGAACATTCATACCTTCAGGAGAAGTGCTTCTGGAATGACCAGCGCAGAACATATTAGAGGTGAGGGTACGAGTGGTGCTGAAGTCCCCTGTGAAATATGTGGTGTCCCGACGACACAAGCGATTGGATATAACCGGGAGCTGAACATCTGTCAGAACAGCCGTAAGAAGATCCGAACCGTCATAACCCCAACCGGCAACCTGCAGCAATGTGCAGTCGAAAAGGGATCCATCAAACTACGTTCATCCAGAAGACATTCTATTTAAGAGTGAAGATCGATTTCACAATCTACCCATCCGTGCATTCCATCCTGGAGATTTTCGTCAGAAACATCAAATTTGGTCGGGAGACATATCAACTGCACTCGCTCAGTCAGCACGGAAGGCGTTGTTAATTTCAGTAGAGCAATATCTGAGTCATAGTTTTGTATGCTGTAATCCTTATGGTGGAATATGTGAGACACCTATGAAGAAATTGCGGCAGTTTCCATCATTCGGAAATGAATGAATGAAAGTACAATAATTTGTTGTTCATCAAACCTGTCTAATCTGCACGTATTCATCGTCTTCAACATTAGCTCGATGTTGTTTCCCAAGGTAAACAAATAGATCTTTCTTGGTCCGAGGTCTATCGGTACCCTGAATAGTGACACAATGGGCCGCTGTGAGCACCCATTGCTCTTGAATGAGTGCCCCTCCACAAACGACATCCTGTTTTTTGACGTCATAAATGGCTGCCTGCCATGGCCATTCTCCTATCTGTGATGGCTTTCCTCCTTTGGACAATGTCACTTGATAATTCTTTCTGCCGCATACTAGATGAAGGATAGTACGACAATACATTTTCAAAAACCAATCATTTGCATCAAGTAAACATAGAACAGGTTGATTGGAAAACCGACCTGGCTCGCAAAACGGCGAGTTTCCTGTCCATTTTCCATCCTGCGTGCATCTGCGAAGCTTTGGTCCCCTTAGAATGTAGTATTTATTGCACGAGTATCTAACAATACTCCCGAATTCATATTTCCCATCTTGAATGCATTTTGTGTCCTTTCCGTCATCAATCATTTCCGAAGTAGTCGGACAAGATTCAATCCCTATAGATCCATGCGTCGGTGTGCTTAATTGTCCACATCCGGTTGTTCTACCTATAGGCGGATAAAATGAGCAGAACTGTGGTCGTGAAAAAATCTATGTGTTGAATGTGCAAAATACAATTTAGAAAATGTTAGAATTCATGCTTGATGTTTTGCGAAAGTGTTACTTCAATGTATTATGTTGCCTTACCTTATGCAAATTTTTCGGATTCCTGGATACAATGTGAGTGCATGCACTACTAAGTCTTTGATCAGTTCTGTTTTTCTTGGAAATATATGGCCTCACTTTCAATATTACATACCAAAGAAGAAACCTGGTATTGACGAAGATGCCATTGTAGTAGTTTTCGGGATGTATGGCTGGCAGCACAGTTCTCCAGATCGACAGTTGTCCACATTTGAATGAGTTACAGTCCCCGGCGTACAGAGAGATAGCCATAAACTGTTGATGCACTGGTAAGGACATTCACGAGGACAAGCATTTAAAGAACTCAAATTCAATTCATTGAATTCTGTTCCATTGTGGCACTTCCCAGAAACGCTCCTTAGGAATTTCTCGTTGAGCACTAGCCATGAAATTTCACAATCGCACAGGATGGGATTGTCTAGAACAAAGACAAGAAAGAGAGAAAAACATGCTGTTGAAGGAATTATGTAAGATATTTGACAGTTTGAGGAAGAATGAGAAACGGTAAAACTTACCGCTCAGATCAAGGACTCCATCTCCCATAGAGAGGATGTTCAACATCGGGCGGAAGGTCTCTTCGGACAACACAATGATTTCGTTTTCGTTGAGATGAACCGTCGTATCAGGTACGAGACCTGGAATGGAAATTAATAGCGCCATGCGAAAAAATAGCTTGAGATTCGTGGGCTTATTTTGAGTCAAGCTTAAACACAATTCGTATTAGCCTCGAGAATTGCTGAAATGCCTCTCTTGCGGTGAGATACCAATGTTATCAATTGTTTTTCCTAGTGCCAACAAGCATTCAACCATCGGAGCTTCGGTGCATGCCATTGTAAGAAAATATGATGGCATTCAATGAACGATAAACATGTACATTCAGCGTTCTCATCTTTTAAATGAAGAGGCAATCAGTGTAAATCTCACGAAATTCTTATTTCTCGATTAAGTTAGTTTCACCATCAACAGCATTGGGTTGAGTTTTTGTTTATATTCGTCTTTGGAAGTCTAATGCGTTAGGATGACTTCAGGATTACAGCATTAATGGCAAGATAAGGAATCATTAATTTTTAACTTAATCGTAACTTTTCTCCCTGGCGGTAGGTTACAAAAAATGTTTATTTAGTCGTGCGATGTAGCCTTATTTGATGATAACACTGAGGTAAGTTCATTTATCGTATCCCTCATGAAGTTCATCGCTAACGCACTTGTCTTTCAAATAATTCCCAAGGAAAATGAAGTTTTTTCTGCTTAGATGAGGAACTTCCATGCAATAAATGTCACCCTGCGAGGCAGATCTGGACTTGGAAGAATTGCATAATGCCATTCATGGAGAGACTCTTTATATGAAAATTCATGACTTAGATGATGCGGTAGCTGCTATCGATTATCGATTCTGATAGGGGATCACACCTGCAATGGCTCCTGGCTGCAGTCTGGATATTCTGTTGTTGCGGAGGTCTACCAATTTCAAGGCGTTGCTTTGGAATTCCAGGAGACCGCTTGGAAGGGTGGGACCAAGGGTTCCTCTTTGGCATAGAAACTTTTCCAGTTTCTTCATGCCAATGACTATTGCAGTTGGAAACTTTAATGAGGGATTGACACCTGAGTGGAAAGCAAACCAGATTAGTGGGATAATAGAAAGAAGCAGGACCAGATTCACATATTCAGGGTGATGTAAAGAATAGCTAGTGAAGTCACGTTAAATGTTTATATTTATTTTCAGATGTATGCAATCTGCTTGGAATGAGGGACTGAATTAAAAATAAAAAATACACGAGTTTACTTGATGTTTTTGATCGAATATTAAATTAAGAAGTGCAATTTTTAATCTACAAAATAATTTTTCAAGGGGGCGCGTTTTGCTGGTTTATGTAAACACATTCTATCTTGGTGAATCATTGGCTCCAACTACTCCTGCGGAAGTGAAAGAATACTAGGAAATGGCGTAGTGCCATCGCCTCTTTCTAGTATTGGAAGCCTAGGATAATATCTTAACTGAGTTTTATCAAATCCTCAGGGAGGATAAATCGTATTATACAATTCACCAACGCAAATTTCGAAAAGATTTTCATCAGGAATATGAGCTTGTGAACAGCCAGGGAGAAATGAATCGGACTTGAATATGTGGCTCACAAAATGGTGAAGTTTCCGTGTTTATGGATTCCTGTAATGAGACGTGGCGAGAAATATGGCGAGATACTAAACAATACGGCGGAGGATGACTCCAGGGTAAGAGGGAAGAGAATTTTAGCGAAATGTTCGAAATGCCACAGAGGTTACGTCCATTTGGTCACCTGGGGAAGTACATCAAGGTGTTCACTTCAATACCAGCTGTGAAAGAGCATTTAGTAAGCAGTAAAAGGAACGATTGAAAAAGCTCAAATAGTCCTTACGTATTACGCCCTAAACTCTGGAAGTTGTATTTGGGTTTATCATTGAAGTTGGTATGATATGGAACAAATTGGCGCGTGAGGTCCGAAAAGTACGTTAAATTCAAACTGTACAAACGTACGGCTTCAGAAAAAAATACAAGGGGAAGGTTGCTGCAAACATTTTGAAAACAAATATGTTAATGCGACTACCGCCGCAAAGGGGACAACGGAAAGGAGATGTTGCTACATGTCACAATCAAACACTAACTTTTGTAGACAGCGGTGGTAAAATATTCACAGGAATGGAACAGTCCAAAAGCAAGAAACAATCCAAGGTTACAATAAAATTACAAAAATAGTTCTTTCATGCTCACCAATGTCGAATTCCCTCAAATTTGGAGTTGCCCATCCATCGAACTCCACACTCGTAATCTCGTTGGTGTGAAGATATAATATTTCCAGGCTATCGCTCTTGAAGACAGGAACAGAGATCAACGAATTGTTGTGTAGAAAAAGGTGTCTCAATAGGGGGGTCGCCCATTCCTCGAACTCCAGACTAGTAATTTCATTGCTTTGAAGTTGCAATATTTCCAGGCTCTCGAACTTGAGTGCCGGTATAGAAGTCAACAAATTGTAGGAGAGATCGAGATTCTTTAAATTGGGAGTCATATGTCCATCGAATTCCACTTTACTGATCTTGTTGCTTTGGAGTAAGAGTATTTCGAGGCTGTCGCTCTTGAATGCGGGTACAGATATCAAGGAGTTGTTATGTAGATTGAGGTATCGCAATTTGGGGGTTGTCCATTCCTCGAAATCCAGGCTAGTAATTTCATTGCTTTGAAGTTGCAATATTTCCAGGCTATCGCACTTGATTGCCGGTATAGAGGTCAACAAATTGTAGGAGAGATCGAGATTCTTCAAACTGGGAGTCATCTGTCCATCGAATTCCACTTTACTGATCTTATTGCTTTGGAGAAAGAGAATTTCGAGGCTGTCGCTCTTGAATTCGGGTAAAAATGTCATGAAATTGAAGCCGAGTTGGAGTTGTGTCAACCTGGGAGTCGCCCATCTATCGAACTCCACACTTGTGATCATATTTGTGTGAAGAAAGAGTATTTCCAGGCTGTCGCTCTTGAATGCGGGTACAGATATCAAGGAGTTGTTATGAAGATAGAGGTATCGCAATTTGGGGGTCGCCCATTCCTCCAACTCCAGGCTAGTAATTTTATTACCTTGAAGTTGCAATATTTCCAGGCTATCGCACTTGATTGCCGGTATAGAGGTCAACAAATTGTAGGAGAGATCGAGATTTTTCAAATTGGGAGTCATCTGTCCATCGAATTCCACTTTACTGATCTTGTTGCTTTGGAGTAAGAGTATTTCGAGGCTGTCGCTCTTGAATGCGGGTACAGATATCAAGGAGTTGTTATGAAGATTGAGGTATCGCAATTTGGGGGTTGTCCATTCCTCTAAATCCAGGCTAGTAATAAGGTTACCTTGAAGGCCGAATCTTTCCAGGCTGTCGCACCTGATTGC
This sequence comes from Darwinula stevensoni, assembly GCA_905338385.1. Lineage (NCBI taxonomy): Eukaryota > Metazoa > Arthropoda > Ostracoda > Podocopida > Darwinulidae > Darwinula > Darwinula stevensoni. The sequence goes on from CAJPEV010000282.1 coordinate 147,055, forward strand.
CGGAACAGATGTCAACAAATTGTCGGAGAGATCGACATTCTTCAAATTGGGAGTCATATGTCCATCGAATTCCACTTTTTTGATCTTATTGCTTTGGAGACCGAGCAATTCCAAGCTGTCGCTCTTGAATGCGGGTACAGATATCAAGGAGTTGTTATGAAGATAGAGGTATCGCAATTTGGGGGTCGCCCATTCCTCCAACTCCAGAATAGTAATTTCATTGCTATGAAGTTGCAATATTTCCAGGCTCTCGAGCTTGAGTGGCGGTATAGAAGTCAACAAATTGTAGGAGAGATCGAGATTCTTCAAATTGGGAGTCATCTGTCCATCGAATTCCACTTTACTGATCTTGTTGCTTTGGAGTAAGAGTATTTCCAGGCTGTCGCTCTTGAATACGGGTACAGATATCAAGGAGTTGTTATGAAGATAGAGGTATCGCAATTTGGGGGTCGCCCATTCCTCCAACTCCAGAAAAGTAATTTCATTGCTTTGAAGTTGCAATATTTCCAGGCTCTCGAACTTGAGTGGCGGTATAGAAGTCAACAAATTGTCGGAGAGATCGAGATTCTTCAAATTGGGAGTCATCTGTCCATCGAATTCCACTTTACTGATCTTGTTGCTTTGTAGTAAGAGTATTTCGAGGCTGTCGCTCTTGAATGCGGGTACAGATATCAAGGAGTTGTTATGAAGATTGAGGTATCGCAATTTGGGGGTTGTCCATTCCTCGAACTCTAGGCTAGTAATTAGATTACCTTGAAGGCCGAATCTTTCCAGGCTGTCGCACCTGATTGCCGGAACAGATGTCAACAAATTGTCGGAGAGATCGACATTCTTCAAATTGGGAGTCATCTGTCCATCGAATTCCACTTTTTTGATCTTATTGCTTTGGAGACCGAGCAATTCCAAGCTGTCGCTCTTGAATGCGGGTACAGATATCAAGGAGTTGTTATGAAGATTGAGGTATCGCAATTTGGGGGTCGCCCATTCCTCCAACTCCAGAATAGTAATTTCATTGCTATGAAGTTGCAATATTTCCAGGCTCTCGAACTTGAATGGCGGTATAGAAGTCAACAAATTGAAAGAGAGATCGAGATTCTTCAAATTGGGAGTCATCTGTCCATCGAATTCCACTTTACTGATCTTGTTGCTTTGGAGTAAGAGTATTTCGAGGCTGTCGCTCTTGAATGCGGGTACAGATATCAAGGAGTTGTTATGAAGATTGA
>CAJPEV010000283.1:0-148211 GCA_905338385.1 Darwinula stevensoni
TCAGGAGTTTTCTGGTCGCTCGATCGATGGCTTGGAGTTCCATAGGTGACCAATCGATAACTCCGAAGCTGTAGTTAAGAACAGGGATGGCAAGGCTGTTGAAGGCAGAGTTCTTGTTTTTGCCGGACAGCTCGGTCTTCAGTACGAGGCGGACTCTGCGTTTGTATTCAGTCGTCAGTCTTTGCTTCGTGCGCTTGACAGCCACGGAAGAGTTCTCTTCCACACCAAGGTACTTATAGGTGTCAGGGGCTGTAAGCTCTTGGATTTGTTCGTCGTTGGTGGTGGTGAGGGGTGAGGACTCCGCGGTGGATAGAGAGCTTCGCGCACTTGTCGAGTCCGAACTTCATGCAGATGTCTTTCGAGAAGATGCTGATGACATTGAGGAGGCTTTCAAGCAGTTTCTCATTGGAGGCGTAGAATTTCAGGTCGTCCATGTAGAGAAGGTGGTTCATGCAATGGTCTTAGACAGAAGAGTAGAGGAGATAGCGTGTCTCCCTGGAAGATCACGCGTTTGATGGAAATCTCGCGTGTTGTCAGAGTGGAGTCCTGTCCCTCCAGGGACATGACCGTCTTCCAGCGAGGCATGGATCTGTTCGAGGAAGTTCACCACCACGGGGTTGATGTTGTACATCTTTGTAGACGGTTGGCAGGCAGGTGATGGGCCTGTATTTCTTAAGTAGTTGGGTCGCGGCGTTTTTCGGCAGCAGGTAGGCGACTCCTGCCTTGAGCCAATCCGACATTTCCGGGTGGTCCGTCATTACTTCCTGCAATTCTCTGGCGAGTCGTTCGTGTAGCGATGTTACTTGCTTCAGCCAGAAGTTCGGAAGACGGTGGTGCCCGGGGTTTTCCAGTTCGCCCTTTGAGTGCTTTCTGCAGATCAGATGTTGTAATCTGGGGGTCGATCATTTCGGGAGTATCTGTTCGCTTCCTCTGACGTCGGAGCCATGTGGCATCGACGTTGTGGCTCGCCGGGCGTTCCATGATGTTCGACCGGAATTCTTCCACTTTCGCCTTGCGAGGAATCTTCTTTACTTCGATGGGTTTCGCTCCCAGTTCCAGGTAGAATAGCTTCTGGTTATTCGTGTAGCACTCGTTATGCCGGAAGTAATTGACCTTTCTCGGTTACCGCCTTATCCTCACGGCCCAAGCTTGGATCTTCATCTTCACGTTCTCCACCATCTTCACGGGGCAGGCACTGAGGAGGTGCTGAATCGTTTCGGGTGGTCCATGACATATAAGAAATATACATATATCTAGATACAGTATATTTGTGAGAAAATCACGCCGATCAAGCCAAACCTATAGCCAGTACCAGTCCGACCTATTGAGAGAAAATAGACGAGAATACTAAAAAAGCGAAGGATAGCTAAGGAGGCCTAATGGGCTGGCAAGTCGTAGGAGTCTTGTCAGGGGCACGATCCTACCAAACAACTTGCAGTGTAGTAAAAACCTTTTCGACATCTCCACACCAGGGAATGATCATGAAGAAGGTCGTTGTTGAAAATGAAATCATATTTGGGATCGCAGATTTGCAAATCTCTATTTAGCTGCGATTTTATCACATTTTTGATTATGCGGGAGGGAATGTTCGAGCTGTACATAGCCACGTTCAGTATTTTAAAGAAATAATCCCTTCTCTTATAGCAGATGCTGGTCAGTATCTGCGAATTTGAAATACTTAGGTTTAAATCCAAGTAGAGTGCCTCATGAAATGGCGGTCGAGTCGTTTCTACAACTTCCAGACAATCCGGAGAGACATCATCAACATCGCGATCTATCCTGTCATTGTTAATGGCCAGGAGATCATCTAAGCATCGGAATGTGGAGGCATAATTCTCAATGAAATATACATATATCTATATACAGTATATTTGTGAGAAAATCACGCCGATCAAGCCAAACCTATAGCCAGTACGAGTCCGAACTATTGAGAGAAAATAGAAGAGAATAATATCATCAGTCAGTCACGATCGTCTATATATATTAGATGAAAAGAATATCCCTTCGGGATAACATATTCAGAAGAACCCAGGTGCTGGGAGGGATGGCCGACAACAGACACCTAGGCTAATTATGTTCGTGAGAAAATCACGCCGATCAAGCCAAACCTACAGCCAGCACAAGTACGAACTATTGAGGGAAAATAGAAGAGAATACTAAAAAAGCAAAGGATAACTAAGGAGGCCTACTGGACTGGCAAGTCGTAGGAGTCTCGTCGGGGGCACGATCCTACCAAACAACTTGCAGTGTAGCAAAACCCTTTTCAACTCCACACCAGGGAATGATCATTAAGGAAGAAGACAGTGGCTGCCGCAACAGAAGTAACAGAAAGCTTCCACGGCTTAAGTCCGTCCTACATGCACCTCTCCTGCCGAGAGGAACCTAGAGCAGAGCGTTTTGTGCATGCAGACATGACGATGCCCAAGTCACCATCAGCAGGACCACTGTCTGGCAGTAAGAGGTTTCCCCTGGTGTGGAGATTCGTGCCCGAAGGGTTCTACCACTTCCCTAGGCTTTTACTCAAAGAGACATTGGCAAAGAGAAAAAGCCAATGCACTGGGATCATTAACTGGGATAAGTAATAAATTAGCTGCGATTCGAGCCGAGTTAGCCCAGTTTTATTGCCTTGAGAGTCGTGGCTTTGGAACCTGTCTAGGGAAGGTCTCACTTTAAGAAAGAGGGAAAAATATCGACTCCACCCACCTCTCCGTATTTGTTTGAGAATGGCAAATCGTGGGTTTTATTGAAAAGCGTAAAGTTTTTGTCAAGCATCCAACCTGGATATCCATTATAGCTCAATGTCTCATGAAGAAGGTCGTTGTTGAAAATGAAATCATCCTTGGGATCGCAGATTTGCAAATATCTATTTAGCTGCGATTTTATCACATTTTTGATTATGCGGGAGGGAATGTTCGAGCTGTACATAGACACGTTCAGTATTTTAAAGAAATAATCCCTTCTCTTATAGCAGATGCTGGTCAGTATCTGCGAATTTGAAATAGTTAGGTTTAAATCCAAGTAGAGTGCCTCATGAAATGGCGGTCGAGTCGTTTCTACAACTTCCAGACAATCCGGATAGACGTCATTAACATCGCGATCTATCCTGTCATTGTTAATGGCCAGGAGATCATCTATGTATCGGAATGTACTAAAGGAATTATTCTCAGAGAATGGGTTTTCTTGCATAAATTTTGATTCGTAGAAAAACAGGAAAAGGTTTGCCGTGTTCGTGGAACAGGTACTGCCCATTGGGAACCCGACAACTAGCTGAAAAAGTCGATTCCCAACTTGGATGTTATTACATTCTAGGCTTGCTTTGGGCAATTGAGAAAACCTTCCCTCGTCGATTTCACCTTTCTTGCCAAACATGCATCCAAACAGGCAGTAACGTCTCGAAATAGAGCAACGATGCAATTATGGAGTAGGTCTAGGGGAATTTTAAAATATATAAAGCGGTAAAATCCGACGATCTGATGGATTTGGCTGTTTTAATAATATTGATGTTTCTTACAGCTTTCAATACTCCTTTATTATTTCTTATGATCCAATTTTCATGGACATTTTGAGAGGAACATTCCAGTTCATTCACTCGAATTGAAAGATTTCTGATGCATTTGTTGACTGAGCTGGCGATGAACCGAAATTTCATTGGATTTTTATGAAATTTGGGGTTTGCAAAAAAGAAAGGTATTTTTGTACTCTTCGAATCTATTTTTATTCCGTATTCGGAACAGGCAGGAAAAACGTTCTTTCTTGCTGTTTCAAAACTCATGGTTTGCTCTTGCAAAGTTGGGCTGTTCAAAATTTCATACTTCAGAATTTGGACATAAAAACGCTGGCAAATGCAGGCAAAATTATTGCTGGCCTCATCAACAGTGACGATCACAAAATTCTTGTGTATTTCCTGTAGAACATCTTTGAATATTCTGTTTCTGATTTTCTTTCTGATTTCTGATTTCTTCCGGAAGAGTTCTCTTCCATACCGAGGTACTTATAGGTGTCAGGGGCAGTAAGCTCTCGTCGTTGGTGGTGGTGATGTCTCCCATTGGGGTGAGGACTCCGCGGTGGATAGAGAGCTTCGCGCACTTGTCGAGTCCGAACTTCATGCAGATGTCTTTCGAGAAGATGCTGACGACGTTGAGAAGGCTTTCGAGTTGTTTCTCGTTGGAGGCGTAGAGTTTCAGGTCGTCCATGTAGAGAAGGTGGTTCATGCGATGGTCTGCATTCTTCCCCTTTCCTACGTAATAACCACAGTCAGTCCGAGCTAGCTCAGTACTGAGAGGGTTGAGAGCCAGACAGAAGAGTAGAGGAGATAGCGTGTCTCCCTGGAAGATCCCGCGTCTGATGGAAATCTCGCGCGTTGTCAGAGTGGAGTCCTGTCCCTTGAGGGACATGACCGTCTTCCAGTGGGGCATGGTCTGTTCTAGGAAGTCGACCACCACAGGGTTGATGTTGTACATCCTGAGGCACTCGATGATCCATGAATGGGGCACCGAGTCGTATGCCTTCTGGTAGTCGATCCATGCCATCGAGAGATTCTTCTTCCTGGTTCTGGCATCATCCATGACCATACGGTTAAGTAAGAGCTGTTCCTTGCAGCCGTATGATCCTTTCCGACAACCCTTTTGTTCTTCCGACATGATGTTGTTATCATAGATGTGTCGTTCGATTCGTGCCGCTAGGATGGAAGACAGCACTTTATAGACGGTTGGCAGGCAGGTGATAGGCCTGTAATTCTTTGGTTGTTGGGTCTCGGCGTTTTTCGGCAGTAGGTAGGTGACTCCAGCCGTGAGCCAATCTGGCATCTCCGAGGGGTCCGTCACTACCTTCTGCATTTCTCTGGCGAGTTGTACATGTAGCGATGTTAATTGCTTCAGCCAGAAGTTGGGAAGACGGTCGTGCCCGGGGCTCTTCCAGTTCGCTGTTCTTTTGAGTGCCTTCTGCAGATCAGATTTTGTTATCTGGAGGTCACTCATTTCGGGAGTATCTGTTAGCTCCCTCTGACGTCGGAGCCATGTGGCGTCGACGTTGTGGCTCGCCGGGCGTTCCATGATGTTCGACCAGAATTCTTCCACTTCCGCCTTGCCAGGGATCTTCTTTATATATATATATATATATATTTTAACAATGCATTGCTGCACAACAAGCCCCAGAACGAGACGAGAACGAGAGAGCTTCTCCACCCTTTCCGCTAGAGCGTGGGTGTCGCACGCACCAGCCATTGTGATTTCACCCGGCACCAGGTGGCCGCGAGAGAGTGCACACTCCTTACCTTCTATCTCTTTGGTACTGCTCCTTCACCTCTCCCAGATGAAGGAGCAGTAGGGTCAAATGATGCGTTATGTTCGGGATGCGGTTGATGCTTTTTTTTTTCCTCCTATATCTTTTCACCATTGTGAAAAGTCGGCTTATGGTTGGGGCATGTGCGGTTTCCCAACAATGGACCAAAGTTGGCCCGATGAAGGGCCAACAGGACATGCCCCACCATAAGCCGGCTTAAACCAACCATATGCCAGTGATGGCCCAACTACGACTTATATACGCGTCGACGAAAAGCCATCGATGACCCGATGAAAAATTTTTGACCAGGAAGACACTGTTCAGAATAACATATTTCGTCGTCACGAGCAGGAAATAATTACTTTAGCTGTAATTCTTGCATCGGGGGAACAGGAAGAGCAAAATAAAACAGTTTTAATGCACTTCCGTCAGATTTCGTGGATGCGTGTATCGTGGATGTTTGATGTGGCTCTTGAGTCAGGTGCAGAATACAGAAGGAAACTTCATATGAACCCAAATGAACTAGGCCCTTTTTTTAATATTACCGGAAGATTTCAGTTCTACTTCAGAGTTCAATTTCAATCCCCGTACTGGATCCAACGCTGGTTCTGCGACTTTCTGAGTGAGAGAACCCACCAGGTTCGGGGAATCACCTCAAGTCCACTCCGCCTACCAAGAGGCATAAGTATTACCTCAAGGGGTGGTATCCTCCCCATTCCTGTTTACCATCTATATTAACAATCTCAGAGCAAATCAGGGAAATGCCCTCCTGGGGCCTTTTTCACGAAACTTCTTTAACTTTATTTCGGCTATATTTCGGCTTTATCTCGACTCAAAATAAAGAAAAAATAAAGACACCTTTGGGGGTCTCTCAATCTCGACTTTAACCTCTCTGAGGGCTACGGAAACTCTGCCCAGCTGTGTATATTCTTGATAACATGCTCCAAGCGTTGCATGTGCATTCTTCCTGCCACTGGTGACTTACCGATCTCCGTGTGAATACGACCATGGCTGCAAGGCTTCATCTAATTCGAAGGCAGCTTCGTCGGGAAAGAGTACTTCGCAACCGAAACAGCACCTTGGAAGTTCACGACGATGAAGGACTCCGGAGCAGATTCAGACTCTCACGGAGCCTCATCTTGGATATCTGTATCCTAGTCCAGGCGAAAATACTAAGAGGTACTGCCCGTTGTGGAGCACAACTCCTTGACCATTACCGAGCATGGAGTAAATGAAGCCTGTGGCCAGGAATCGAAGTGCCACACATACAAGCTGGATTGGTAGTTAAAGTTAAAGAAAAGATCAAGAAAAAGATAAAGCTGAAATATAGCCGAAATTAAAGTTAAAGAAGTTTCATGAAAAAGGCGCCTGGTAAAGTACGCAGACGATACCTCCTTCCTGCAATCCATTCGAAGCCAAACAGACTTTGAGGACTACCAGGCAAACATAAACAAAATCATCGAATGGTCGAAAGACAACTCCCCTTGCCTAAACACCTCAAAAAGTATGGAAATAGTCTTTGATATCTCTAAAGACAAGTGCATCACTACCACCCTCCCAAAGACACTAGTGAATGGCGAAGCAGTTCCTGAAGTCTTGCATGGGGAATTACTCCGTCTCTGGATATCTTCATCGCTCGAGTTCGACCGCCATGTCCGCCACAGCCTGAAGAAAGCGAACCGTCGTATGTTAACTCTCTACCATTTAAAACGATGTTGCTTTCCCCTCTGAAGTTCTCAAGAATTCTCTACTAGAATGCCTCCACTTTGTCTGATAATGCGAGTGAGCTCTGCCATTTTTATATTGAATATTTCCAACGAATCAAAGAAGTTAGAATGAATAAGGAAGAGAGCTTCTGCAACAATAGGAGATCTGGAACCTATAGAAGCAGGGCAGAACAGAAGAGCTCTACAATTTCTCCAAGAACTTTACAGATCCGACTCCGAGCTTCTACCACCATCCAGAGTAGCCGGAAACGGACTTCGCTTCTCCAGCAAGAAATGTCGCATCACAATATATCAAAGAATGTTTATCCCTTCTGCGACAAAAATGTAAAAAAGAAAAGATCTAAAGAATCTATTTTGATATGCGGCTTCATATAGTTCTATCGGACATCTCTCCTCTCTTGCTTTTCATCTTCGTCTTTACCTGACGACATTGGTTGTTGCTATGTAGCACGTGATGGAAATAAAATTTTAAAACCAATCCAATCCAATCAGAACTGGAAAAGTTTCAAATACGAGGGTGAGTCAAATTCGATTGGGTAATTCAGCAAATATGGGTAATTCGATTACCCATAAACTCTTACAGTATTGATGAATGACGTGTAGACCAGTAATATTCTGTAATATAGGTGAAGGCAGTCTGTCGCAATCGCGCGTTGGCGTTGTGAGTTAAGTGCTACCACTGCGTCTTTGAACTGCTGCTGATGGCTCCATTTTCCTGAACAGGATGATATCTGGTGACAAGCACTTACCTATTCCATCCTGAATTGGAAATCTAGGGTTCCGAATGGGAATCCCTTCCTAGCCGTGATCAATAAAAAACTGCATGGACAGGTCACGCCGGGAAATCATGTTCATTATTTTCGAGTGTATCCCTTTCTCGCGAATGCAATGAATTCTCTCCCTTTCTTTCTCTCTCTCTCTCAAAAAAGGAACATTGCTTCTCCAATTGAAAAGAAATTAAATCAGTCACAAGTGTAAAACTCCGGAAGATTGCAAAAGGAAGAGCTGTAGGCGCTTCCAGTTGTTACATCTTTGGCAAAGTTGTATCGATGCATCAGGGGACTTTTTTTGAAGGAGAGAGGAGTCAACCTTTAAGTAAAGATTTAAGAAGAAAAAAATTCATCTTTGACTCACGTTCGTATACAACTGCGAAAACTTCTGGACATATTTCGTGGAATTCTTGATACTGTATGGTCCCATTCATCACGTTTCTCGGAGGAATGCCAACCTCCATCCGAGCGTTTTCTGGTGAAAAGCCATATCTCGAAGGGGGGCACTAAGTACTGTTTCAGGACCATCAGGGGGTTGGCGGCCCCCTCTGCCCCCCTATAAAATACGCAACCTCGTGGGAGGGATGGGAAGAGGAAGACTGTGATCCTGATGAGGACGCTTCCCCTGCGCACTCTCATGCACGCCGGGCAGGTACACCTATCCGGCGATCCTCTCGCCTCTCACGTCTCAACATATTCCTCTCAGTCTCACTCCATCACTATGCATTCTTCCTATGTCCGTAGTTTGCTTTGGGGCGTATTTTTCATATTTTAAGGTTTGAATAATTTCGGAGGAAACATACACCTGCACGACACAGGAGTGACGACCTCAGGGCTTTTCAGACCCGTGCTACGAGAACGAACGAGATGTGGGACCATTTGTTTTCTTCGGCAGGTAGCATTATTCGCTACGGGAATTAGGTAAGCCACGAACGCGTTTTATTCATTGCAACGGAGGGGTGAAAACGCCCTGTTTCCGAATGGGAATGAGGAAAGAAGAGAAGGCCGGGGCGTGTGTGGGCACGACCGCGGAGGGGAGGGGAATGGAAACGAGAGAGCATGAAACGGTGAACCCAGTGCGAGGGTAGCCGTCCCTTTTCTTCTCTCCCGTCGCTCTCTAGTGAGTCTGACTGCCTCCTCTCTCTCTCTCTCAGTGCCCCCCCCCCCCCTTTCTCCTTTTTCCCACCCTTGCCCCTCCTCACGCACTCGAGTCACTGAGCTTCCCCCGCCCGGGAAGCACGTGTTCAATTTATCGTCATTTCCTCTGCGGCTGTTAATGGTTTCCTCTCGGCTTTTCAGCAGTGGGCCTCATGTGCGTATTCCCGGTGAGAAGGAAAGACGGGGCTGGCATGGAAGGCGCTTCATGCCCTCCAGCTATAGGCTACAGCCATCTTTCTTCCTTTCCGTGCTTCTCGTTCTCTGATGTGTGTTGACCTCGACAAGCTCCAATGATTGAACCTCCTGGGAAGTGGTGAAATAACCCAATTTGGCGTAGTTCCCGGCTGACATTTCCTGTGTCGTTTCCATTAAGCTTCTGTTGAACTCGAGAATATCGCGTGACGCCCATTTTAATCCCATTTTAAGTTCGTCGACCGAAGACTGCAAGAAAAAAAGGGGGGGGGGGGGAGGACCAAATTGTTCCTGCGAAGGCAGATGAAACGCATCGGTTGCCATTGTAAAGGTGGATGGGAAGAAAAAAGCTCCCTTTCGGTTGCCTCCTAATATCGGCCATTCTGATCCTAGCCTCGAATACCTCGGAAAGATGTATTACGACAGCTGAGGATCATTAAATGTGTTAAATAGGTGTAGTCTGTCCCATCACCAATGTCGTTGGGCATCCTTCGAGATGAGACCTTCCTTCATCGTCGATACGAGGGGTCAGGTATTCGTGGAACCAGAAACGAATGGACGTATATCATTCCGACCCCGATCTATTGCTGCTAGGCACTTTCTCGTATCCACTTCCAGCAGGATCATATTTTTTCTACTAGGAATTTCGTTCGACTCTACTCCATTTTTTGCAAGGGGATCACGTGTTGCGACACCAGAATCCTGTTGAAATAGGGGAAAGACAAAAGAAATCCCCCCGAGTGAATCGCCTTGTGATTCGAGAGATGCCAATCGCTTTCTTAGGTCGAACGACCTTGTCTACTGTGTAGCCCCTGGCTCCTACGGACAGGAAGGGAATCGGGGAGATGTAGGACAAGGGGCAGGCTGATACGTTGCCGGGAGACTAGGGGTGTCAGCGTGGTCTGCCGACTGAGCGGGATTTCCCGCCACCAGGCGCTCGTTCCTTCCACCTCTGGACCCCGACTCGAGCATGCTCTCTCATTCCGGTCGCTGACACTGTTTTCTACTCTGAGTTTTCAAAATCCACTGGCTTGTAGTGCCATGCCACATGTAACAGAATAGTTCATTTCCAAGAAACACCTCGACAGGCAATTTTGACTCCAGTCTTTTTCCTCGAATGGTTCCTTATCTGGTGCTTCGATGAGGGCAAATAGTGTATCATTAGAAATCCATCTTTATCTAGCTTTCCCGCGATAGCAATTTTTCGTGATCCTGTAGGCTGGCGAAGAATCGAGAGAAAAGGAAGGGCATATGTCTGTTCCATTAAGGATAGGGAAAGCTGAGTTTTTTTGTTGTTGGTGGAAACTGTTATTGAAGAAAATCTGGTCCGTTTAGATTGCTCGTAGGGAAGAGTGATTATTCCACCATTAGGACGTTGCGACGGAAAGAGCCGAGCATGTCATGCTTCGTGGCAGTGGTAGGCCACGATATAGCTCGCCCAGGAATTGAATGATCCAAGAGAATGCAGGGAAGAATTGCACCGTCACCCATGGGGGGAAGTCTAGTTAGCATATCTCTCATATCATGTCTCTCGGAAACTTATGGGGGAAGGAACATGGTTTCTCTCGCTGTCTCGACAGCTCACCAACTATTGCCATAGTCGACATATCCGTTTTGAAATCCCTCTACACATAGGTTTTCTGTTCCTGTAGAAAAGGAATTGAAATAATAATACAACCGCTTATGAAGAATTTACTTTGCAATCCGAAAGAATCCGCTGCGTTGACGTATCCCTAAAGTTATTCAATAAGGAAATATATACTTATTTCAGAGAAATAGTTGATGCTCAGTTCGTCCAGTCGACTACATCCATTCTCTATCCATCTTGGACTCGATGGGGTCACGATGTTTTTGTTAGCTTCCTTCAAGTATAGCCCTAACCTTGAAAATTCAGTTGGTGTCCTGAGTCATGGCTGACACATGGCTCTGTTTTAACTTCCAATCACATTTCCCTGTCTTGTGCCTTTCGCTTTTCATCGAGAAATTCAGGTACTCCACATGACTTTCCTTTTTATTCTCTCAGTCGATTTGCATGCGATAATATTGTTTTCAAATAGGATCGAGGAAATGCATAAATGTGTTCTTTACACCTGGGATGTATTTTGAGTAGGAGTATGCTATTGAGAGAAGCGTACCGTAGGTGTCTATATAACCCCTCACACCCCTTCACCATTTGGGGCGTCTTAGTCTGCTATCAGCGTTTCTACTGATAGCAAGAGTTAGTTTACACAGATTTTTCTGTTTACCAGATCAGATGTCACGTTAAAAAAAAGCTTTTAATCGTCGGGACAATAAATAAAAAGGAATCGTGAACACAGGAAGCTAACCCGAAAGAAGAGGTCTATATACACACTACATATACTGTATATTGGCTTTCTCTGAACAAAGCACTGGCATTCAACTTCTAGAAGACTGGGCCAAGCATTTACAGTTATCCCTCAATTCCCTCCCCGTGTTTCAAGATGCTTTTTTTCTTTTTACATTATTCTTTGATTGCCCCTGAAAATGTTCAGCCTACGAGGTTCACTGACTCCCAACTTTTCCATGGCATGAATCTTTTTTTTTTCAATTTTTTTTTCATAAACTGGACTGACTTATGAAAATTTGACGTATTGCAGGCATTTCCCACGGAGCTCGTAGTTTTCATTGAACATTTGGGGGGAAAAAATCATGACGCGTTACCCAGATCTGTTCCATAAGGGTCCATTTTGCAAATTTTTATTATAACTAGTGTCACACGTGCTTAGAGGGGAAGCAAGGAAGGTATTTTTTAATTATTCCCACCCCTGAAGATACCGAAAGACATAGGCGGCAGATGGCGAAAGGCCAATCCTCGGTGACGTCATCATAAGTTTGCGGAATCGCGTTTCCTGGTCGTCAGTGATGACGTCACTGGAAGTTATCGAAGACGTCACAAATGACTTCCGCTTATCCATTCCCTCGCATTCGTTGGGACCGGAGCCGGACGACTCATGACTCACTTTTCCCTTCTCGGGGCGAATCTTATGTCTTCATGACTTTATTTTGGCCCCCGGTAATTTGTTGCACCTTCAGCTTACGAAGGCACTGTGAAAGTATTGTACTTATACGTATGGTTGTACCTATGGATGAGCTAAATCCGATGTTGATTTGAACTTGGAGAAGGTATGTACAGTTTTTTCACTTCAGTTAGACACTTTTTCACTTGACTTCGACACTCATGCATGAGGAACGTCCCATGCACGTGTGTTGCGTCAAGTGAAAAATTGTCGTAACTCAAGTGAAAAACGCTGTAGTGGCTTCTCCCGTTGCTACTGATTCGCAAGAATTTCCGCTTATCACGCAATATGCAATCACTCATACATACTGTCATTCTCTGGGGTTTTCATCCGTGATACCTAATAGATCACCAGTTGTTAGATTGTGCACGCCCCCTTGCAAACCGATGCAAGATGAGGTTGGGATTCTGCTAACTGGTCTGCTGCAAAAACGTGAAGGAATGCGAAGCCCCGTCCTTCGTGTCTCGCCTTCCCGTCCCGCAAAGTGCGAGGAGCATGATGCTATATCGTGACAGCCACTCGAATCAGCGCGGTGTCGAGGTTTTTCAAGTTCCCACGAGAGCTCGCGTCTCCTTCCCGAACGACCTGCTGGCAACTCATCCCAGCGTGGTTTCTCAACCGTGACCGAGAATAATGAGTCGGTAACATTTGGTTCCCCTCATTCATCTTTCTGACAGGGTTTCATGGGAACGAACTAAGCAAGAGAGTCAAGATGTTGAGTTTTCGGTTCTCTTGTAGTGGACAACTTAGAGCCTCATGAAATGGCCCCTCTTCCACGATAAAATTTGTTCTGTCCATTATTTACTAGCATTCCAAAATTAGGCCGTTTGAGAATTGTGTCCTCACGATTTGGCGAACACCGGTAATGACGTTAGTATGGGTATACCCATATTTCCCGGCTGTATCACAACCCCAGCTATCAATCTTGGGAAGATTCACATTTGTAGTCCATTTACAAACAATTTATTTAGGTGGCTTAAGGCTGTCCTATGGTTTTAGTGTAAATGGCAAGTCAAATGTGAGTAATATCAGCAGGCATGAAGAAAGCGTTTTAACTAAATTTTAATTCTCCCCTCGTAATTTCAGATATTTTGAAGGTTTTATATGCCCTCCGGAAATCGTTGGTACGAAAATAAATATTACACATTGTACTGGAAATTATACAGCAGCAGGAACTTGCTTGGAGTCTTGAGAAAAGAACTGCCAGATGTGTGATCAGGCTCAATGTTCGTGCTGGTCTTGATGTTGCTGGCGTTGCACTCCTCATTCACAGTCAGTTCTCTACCCTCTGACGGTCACTGAGCGACTGCTTGAACCTTCCAAAACAACCCACCAAGAACCCTGTTACCTTCCTTAGAATATGAGTTGTTGCCTTTTTACTATATGCGTGTAAACGAGGCCATCTGAGGTTAAGTTTTGGCTATCTTATCATCCTTGTGATGAGACCCTTTCCTTCTCCGTGACCCATAGAATTCTTGCCCAGTTTTGTTCGTAAGGGTTTGGTTCCTGGTGAAAATGCTGCACTTGGGAGGTTAAGATGTGATGAAGTCGAACTGTGCCGTGACATTGGAGGATGTGGATGAAATGTGCGTGAATGGAGCTGGATCCGAGTGGAGTGTGTGTAGGAGTGGGTGAAAGAGAGAGAGGAAATTCCTTTGCATGTACTCCCCCGTCTTCTCACTCATTCACTCACATTCTCACATACACGGGTTGCCCCCTAGTGGTGCAGTCAGTCCTCTTTCTCCTCCTCCTCCTCTCCCTACTCCCCGCGTGAGAGGGAGAGCTCGCTCTCAGGGCCTGGGCTCCTTTTTCCTTTGTGCCTGCCTTACTGTTTCATTCCTATGCCCCCAGGCCTCTATTCTGCCCGCCCCAGCCCCGCAAGTCTCAATAGACATTTCCCATGCCCACGACGCCTTCCTTCTCTCTCCCTCTCCCCATTACCGGTGACAGTGCTTGGTTTACTTCTCCTCGTTGTATGTTTCTGCGAGCCTCGATCTCCGTTCCCGCCTCCTCTAGGCCTATGATAGATATCACTCACCTTGTCTCACTGCTCCCGACATGCCCTTCCACACAGTAGTGCGGGTTTCGGAAGGCCCTGTGTAATGATGGCGTTGGAATGACTCTGGACGGTTTCCATCTCTCTTCGCATGAAACCGCCTGATGAGAATTATCGCTTCTTACGTTCAACCTGGTCGAGTCGTGACATTTGACAATGGGGATTTCTCTCCTTTGTGCTTTTGGATGGAATCCAAGGATTCGGCCGAGTGCGAGGGCTGTTTTTACAGGCACCGAGGCAGGATGCCACCGTCCTTCTTACATTGCCTCCTAAGCTTCTGCCTGGGGGCACTTTGATTTTCATTTGCCTCCATCTGCCCCAAATTGTGCAAAGCTGTCCGGCAGAGAGGGGGAAAACGAACACTCGATTCTTGCTGTGTGGAGGCAGGGAGGGAGATGCATACGAGATGAGATCCATGAGCAGCCTAGGAGGCGGCCAGCCCGCACAGCCCCAGGCCGTGCGGGCTTCTCGTATCACTTAGGCGAAACGTCTTCACGGATTCTTCATTCAGTTATTTGCTCTCTTCGCAGGTTTATATTGAGGCAGCTGTGGCCTTATCTACTTACATCATGGTGCACGCGTACCATTGAAAGCATTGGAAAATGGAAGATACGTCGGCCTTGGAGATCATCAATTCCTTGCCAGACTTGGTTCTGGCCAAGATGGACGAAGGAGAACTGGAAGATGAGGATGATGTTGAAGGAGAAGATGAAGAGGAACAGCATGAGAAAATTAATGGAGGTGGTTCCAAGGTGGCTAATATCGTGCAGTTGGTCCTGGATCAAAGCCGGGCTGTGAATCAGATGCTTCAGATGGCCAAGGTCGGACCTGGACCCAGCCTGGAAGATCAAGAGAAGAGCAAGGAGGAGGAAATGGGAAAGAAGAAGAGAAAGAAGAAGAAAGCCAATAAGTCGATGGTGGCACTGTTACAGAACCCGAACCCAGGTCGGACATACAACTTCGTTTGGAACGAGAAACACATCGTGAACGAGAACGGGACCCGGATGTTCTGCTGTGACATTTGTGGCGGGAAGTATCAGCGGGCCTTCTCCCTCAAACGTCACTATCTTAAGACTCACATCAACTTCAATTACTTGTCAGAGAGGGATGTGGTGAATTGCGGGATCTCGGTGATGAGGAAATGCAAATCCACACGACCAGACTTGTCATCCTCAGACACAGGGATGAAGAATCTCTTCACTTGCCACTTGTGTGGAGACGGATTCGACGAGGCCAAGGCCTTATCGAATCACTTGGGAAGACATGGAGAGAATCCGTCATCGTGTGACAAAGAAAGACGCTTCTCATGCGATCTCTGTGGGCTTCGATTTATCCACAAGCACAACCTGAAGCGGCACCTGAAGAAACTTCACCACCAACAAGATCTATTCTCCTGCCCCGTGTGTGAGAGAACTTTCCTATCCAAGCAACGTCTTCATAGTCACGAGGTCATCCACTACATATCACGATATTCCTGTGCGGAATGCAAAACAGTCTTCTCCAAGCAGGAAGAGCTTCAGGCCCACATTAGTGCCGGTGAATGCAATCATGGAAGTTCGTCTACGCAACACATGAGTCCTCTGACCACAAAGACGACAGCAATGGCACCCAGCAGCAGTCATGGTGCTTTGCCGTTGAGTAACGGCACCAACTCCACGTTCGCCTACTCGTGTGCGGTGTGTGGGCAGAACTTCACGGATTACGTGGCAATGTGCAAGCACCGACGTCAGGCGCACGGGATGTCTAAGACAAAACCAAGCCCCAATGCAGGGTCGGGGTCCAGACCTCTCATGCCGAAACCTCAGCACAAGCAACCTGTCCCAGTGTTTCCCAATCGAGAGATCACCATTTCCATCAAGGACCCGAAGGAATTACATGAGAAACAGAGGGAAGAAAGAGTCCATTCTCCGCCGGATGTCATTCTCGTTCCTTCTGCAGTTCGCCCCACCATCGCCATTACGACGCCCCATAGCACGACGACGGGTGTGGGGATGGGGACAATGTGGAGACTCCCTAAGGAACTGAGCATCCTCCCGGCGGTGTCGGTTGTTCCAATTCCAGCGGTTCCGCCGAGCCCCTCCAGCGTGGAACATCCCTTGAATCGCCTTCAACTTCTCGTCGCGGGACAAGGAAGAGAATCCATAATGCCTCCCCCACCCCCAGCTCATGTCCACGTTCGGCCTGTACCCACCCCACGACCCCAATTCCTTCTCCACCCACCCCGTCCACCTGCAGGCGTTCGCCTTCCCATGGTCCAGCTGCCTTCCCCGAAGAAAAAAGTTCTGCCACCATCCGCCACCATGAAATTGAAATCGGCTCAGTCGAAGAAAGGTCGAAAGGAGAGTCAAGGAATGACTGAATCTCCTAGCATTTTCTCATGGGCCCAGTACAATTTCCCTCCGGAATACCACGAGAACGAAGACAGAAATCAAGGAAACCTTCCTCCAAAAACCGCATATGTTCTTGTTGGTCAGAACGAGAGCCTCAGGACGGACAGCCACAACGTCTCAGATCTTTCTCAATACGATCTGAGCACCCAGGCCCTGTTGTCCAATATTAACAGGGGAACAAGACCGAGAAAGGATGATGAAGCAGAAGTGGACCCATTTCTGCAATGCTTAGGACTGTACAGGAAGACAAGTGGATCCCAAGACAACGGTGGAATCCAAATGGCGGAAGCAAAAGACTCCCCATTTTCGTCGGTGGTGGAAATGAGGTACCTTTGTCAGACATGTGGGTACCAGGACTGGGAAGAGGTGGCTGTGGCAAACCATGCCAAAACAGAACACCCGGGTGTCCTTGCGAAGGTGTCTGTCTTTGAAGGTTGCCAAGAAATTCCGATTGAAATGACGGAGATCGCAAGAAGCACTGCCAATGGCCTACTTACGACTTCTGTCGTCCCACCGAGTGTGAAGGACGGTCAGCAGCTGGTCTGTACCAAGTGCTCGTCCGTTTCCTATACTTTGGGAGATCTTCATCGTCATCTGTTGGAATGTGGAGGCTTGCAATGGGAAGGAGTGAAACGAAAGAAGAGGAGGAAGGAGAAACGAGGGCGGGTTGCCAGGCTGGTTGGCACATCATCATCGTCACCAACCTCATCATCGACCTCATCGACGACCACGGAAACCTCTAACCTGATGGCTTCCATGAAATCTTCACCCAGGCTTACTCGACAAGCACATTTCTCAGCTGGTCAGTCCTATTTACCTAAATTCAAAGCACTGCTGCGAATGATCAATGACCAACTGCAATTTATTTATGGCAATACTTGTCTCATCACAAATTAGTACCTCTGTACTATTGATTCGATGATTCGAGGAACCCCAAGTTCATTATCACTTGCTAATACGAATGGGGGGGGGGGGGGAGGGTAATGGGCGGTCAATGATCGCAATAAGAGTATCCTGAGGTAATTATGGAATACAAGTTGAATGTGCACACAATGCGGGAAGAAAATATTGCTCTGGCTGTAAGTAAACAAAAAATCCGAGCCAGATTTGAAATTTTTGTTTTTCATTAGCCATGTGTCCCGAAAACGAAGGAAGATAGGATAGGAATGGTATTCTCTAGGGATAAACGCAATCGGGTGAAAAGATGTAATAAGCCGATCTGGGAAGGAGCTGTCTTGAGCTGTTTGGAAAGATAACACCGGAGTTGCAGGTTCCCAGCTGTGACGAACACAAACCTGGCTTCTAGGTTTTTTTTTTTTGCTTTCTCTCTTCTTTCCTCCCTCGTCGGCCCGTGTCGAGATCGAGATAACGTGGATAGCTGTGTGTGCGTGAGGGTGAGTATGTGTGATATAAGAGAGGGAGAGAGAGAGAGAGAGAGAGCGTGAGTGTGGAATGGGATATGAATTTCCATGAAGCATTCCAGTGACTGGGGTCTGAGAGCGAGGGATGGGAGGGGCCTTGAGAGGCAGGAATGGGCGGATAAAGTGAGGCCCTAGAGAGAGGCTAAGGGACACGAGACTCGCTCGTTCCGCCGTAACGGGAAGGATACATAGCACACTACCGCACGAATTCCCGCACATCCTATCTCATCCATCTACCAGATATAGAACAGAAGTAAAGAGACCTTGGCATACTCATTGGATCGCTGGTACAGAAGGGAAGTAAGTCCATTATGGAAATTACCTAGGTGAAGCAATGGTAAAAGTCGACAGGGAGGAAAATATAGAGAAGACGGGGAACGGAGTGAGAAGCTCTCCGCATTTGCAAGCGTAGGGGTGCATCTGTGATTTGTGAAGTCAGGGTCGTTGCAATGAGGAGAGGAGAGATTGTGACGGAATGGAATGAGAGAGAAAGGAAAGGAAAGGAAGGGATCTATCCACTGGAGGGCGTGTGGAGTGGAGGACGGATGGCCTGAGGCGACATTCCACCCTCCTTCTTTCACTCCACCTGCATCTGCACGATATCATCTGTCTTCCTTCCCCGCTTCCCTGTCTCCCTCTGATAGTTAGCCGTGAAGATGAGACTGGGAGCGAGAAACCGTGCCAGCGAAGAACCCTGAAAAGCAGAGGGACAAGGGATCCCTAATGGTTCGGCGGGCAAGCATGCCAATGCCCATCCTGGGGAGTTCAAAGTGACCTCTCAATTATAAAGCATGATACTGCCTTAACCTTTTTCAACCGCTTGTCGGAATTTGGTCCGACATTGCCAACTTACCTATTCCCGTCCATATTCGTATCTGGTTCAGCAAAATTTTCCCATTCCGCTCCACTGTTGAGCTTGAAGTCAGTGTGACTGGACGTCATCTACGTTTTAATTACTTTAATATATAACTGTTTTCCGTTTACATAAACATTTCGTAATTAATAGGGGCTGGTGGGGTGTATAGGTGTCAGGAAAATTGAGTGCAAAGGGTGCATCTTGGTGCATAATGGTTCTTTCCTGTTCAGTTTTCCCGTCCTGGCTACTCAGATTCACGTAGAAACTCTGAAATTGGTATTTGAACTGACAGGTCAGTGTCCCTTCTAAGTTTTGATTAACGGGGGCTTTATGGGAAGTTTCCCGTTGTCAAAATGACCGAACAACACCTACTGATATACAGGATGCCCCGAAATTGTCATTTTCGGTTTCCTTGTATCTCCTCGTTCGTTCTCTGGAGAATTAGATGTTTCTTTACAATTCTCTCCGTGGAATACACAGAATTTAAGAGGTGACCATGCGGTAAGTGCTTCGAATTAATTCCTTGGTGTTATTCATGATACTGGGTGACGTGATCGTTGACTCTCCTAAATCTCACTCATTGTCAAGGGTTTTGTTTATATTTTCTTTAATTAAAGTAGTACTCTCCGAAAGCTTCACCAAAATATGTGAAGGGACCCCCCGCACCTCCCTTTCGAAAATATCAGTTCACATGATGTAGACCCCATGCGTGAGATTCTCGCTGCAAAGAAGTTAATAGTCAAGATAGTTAGTGACATCAAGAGGCGATTTCGCCCATTTCGATATCACGTGTCGAGATCGCTCGGCTCGAGCCCTATCCGCCTCCCCCCTTATGGTAAAACCTATCTATAATAGTTTCCCCACTATCCGTACTCAGAACACTCTGACCCTCGAACATGTTTTTTCAACGATGTGGAGGGAGGCTGGTTTTTTCGCCCGATTTTCATGCCTTTTTTTTGGCCTTGTATCGAATGTTGACCTCGGTAGGAGCTGTCATCGAAATGAAAGAGAATTCCAAGCCTTTATACATTCAAGAAAGGAGTGCATCAAGCTTGGAAAAGCCGGTGAAATTTACTCTTTAATCTCGGACATGAAACGCACAAATTTACCCCCTGGACATGCTGTTTTTTAATGTTCATCTCTTTATATGCAACTGCACATTCAAATTCATATAAATTTCTTTTAAAATTACAATAGGATTTTCAAATGCAATGGAAATACTTAATGATGTGATGCTTAACCCCCTTAGTTAGTCTTCCGGGGTCGAATGAGCCCCACGCGAAATTGAAAACGACGCCACCGATAGATTGCAGCACTGCGGCGTTTGTTGTTTACAGTACCTTCCTAATAAGTACCTTGAAAATAAATATACAAATCTTGCTTTGGCTGCATCCACTGATCAAAAATTAGTATCAGAAGTGGACAAGCAATATCAGTAATAATATATGTTCAATGCAGATATATGTCTTTATCTTGAATACTTTAAATTGAAGTACCTTCTATCTCTATGTTTTACTTATTTTTATGCAGTATTTGTTGAGTGCTTTCCAGTTTGAATGTGCTTTTGGGTACACGTCACACATGATCAAAAGGGTTAAGCATTGTACAAAGTTGAACAAAGCGCCTCTGAAGTGAGGATTTCAATCAAGAAGGGATAACTACACTAATGTGTAGCTGTTATTTGATGGAGATTGTTAAACCGGGGTTGTTAGGAGAATCAGAGGTAGAAGGCATTGCCAAATGTCTCCTTGCAGAGCATTCCCAAGAGGAGTATCCAACTTGTGAGTGGATTTGTGAATGGATTCATTGAGTGCACAGTTGGCACATTTATTGCCACATGTATCACCAGAACATGATAGTGGTGTTGGATGACACAGTACCACAAGTGGCAATGAAAATTATGGATCCTTGTGGCTTTTTCATACCTCTGTTCTGTCATAGCTGCCATAGTTTGTGTAGAATGCAAAAGGAAAAATGAACAAACGACAACAAAACATTTCAATATATTTTATGGGTGGAAGGTAGGAGGGTAGCCACTCACCTTCCCCCCCCCCCCAGCAGCCCTTTAAAGTGCCAAACCCTTACCCCCTCCCCCCCTTTCTGCTTTGCTGCCCCTGACCCCTTGGCTCATGAATCAAAGTACACCACTGGTCTCTCCTTATGCATGACATGCGGTGGGTGAGGGAGATGAGGGGGGGTGACTGACACACAACATTGGAATTTGTCAGGTCAGCAGTGCATGCTCTTCAACTCCATGCATTCAGATCAAGGCATTTTAAATGTGTGCTTGTCTAGCCCAAGCTGAAGTTGAATACATCCAGTGAGAGCTTTGATGGCTATCTTTGCCTGTGAACAGTGGCAGATACAGAGGGGGGGTGGGGGGTGACTGCCCCCCCTATGGCCAGGTTAGCATTTGATTTATTTATTCAAAATAGCATCTGCATTAGATTTTATTGGAGCCAGTGAAATAGATACTCAAGTTCATACCCCTGACAAAAAAATTTTAAAAGTGAAAGGACAAGAAATGGTGGTGGTAGGTAGGAACTTGGGAATTGCCCCCCCTATGAAAAATTTTTGTATCTGCCCCTACCTGCAAAGACTTATAAGATTATTGCTCCATTTACAGTAGAAGGAAGTTCATATTTGTTGGTAGTTCATCAGGAGAAATGTGACAGTAAGAGGGTGGATGGTGAATCCAAATAGATGTAGCTCTTTCCATTGTCATAAATTGGGCATCATAGGAAGATGCAACACTTGCACATTCCTTTCCTGTTTCCCAAGGCAATAATGTAGAGAGAAAAATGTCTCCTTGTATTTACTTATGAACCATTTTCATTCAGTTAGAAAGGATTCAAAATATACTGATACATATATCTGAATCATAATTTAACCTCAAAGTATCAACTATTTGTATCTCCAGGACTTGCATGAAGTATTATTATCTTTAATAAAGAGGTATCTCTAACTACATAATATAATTTTTATTATGCTATTTTTGCTTTTTTACTGTGATGGCGCCTCCTGCTCTGGTGTCTATGGTGGTCACCCTGATCATGCTCCCTCCCTAGCTACAGCTCTGTTCTTGCTAGGTTGTGGATGTGATCACCAATTTAGACTGATGAGATACATCTGGATCCATACCATCAACCTTGCTAGTCTAGTATTTAAAGCATTTGTGTGGCATCTTGAAATTGTAATGAACCCAATTTATTTATTTTTTTAGTTGCAAACTCCAGCATGAACTCTGCTGGAACCATCATGGGCCTGAAGAAGCACTTGCCAAAGAAACGACCAGCTCCTGTACCACACAAAACAGCAGTGTGTAAACCTACTCCTGAGGAACCAAAAGATACTGATAATTCTGAATCGCATTCCTTCAAAGGGATCAAGGTCATAATTCGAGGAGGAAAAGTGATCCAACAAGGCGATTCATTTGACAGGGAAGAGGTTCAGGAAAATAAAGAGGTAATGGAGCCCTCCACCAAGAAGGTAAAGCTGCACAAGAACAAGAAAAAGAAGAGAAAGTATAGAGAACAAACCCAGGAAGTGAATAAAGCAGTCATGGAAAAAGAATTAGCCCCAATCCAAGAGCATGAAGTGAGAGATGTGGTCAAGGAGGCACCTGAGGTCAAAGAACCTGTAAAGAAAAAGGGAAGGATAAAGCAAAAGTTTGATTCAGGCATATCTCCTACATCTACTCTTCCTCCAAAACAGGTATCTCCAGCTACTGTAAGTGGAGGTTTTGCATGCCAATCATGTGCAGAGATCTTCACCAATAAATCAGCAGCAGAACGCCACATGAAAAAGTGCCCTCTGAAACCTGCAGCTGCCCTGCCACCCTCTCGAATTCAAGAGAAATCTTGCAAGCCAGTGCCCAACCTGCATTCCCGTAGCTGCCCACACTGTCACAAAACCTTCACATATCTGACAGTGTTGTCAAAGCATGTATTATTATGCCAAGCCAATCCAAAAAAGAAGGTCAAGGAACCTTCTAAGGCCTTGCTCCCTCAATTAAGGGCACAAGGAATGAAACGGAGGAGAAAAAAGAAGTCCCGCCTGGTTCACATCAAGAAGAAGAAACTAGTAAACAGACAAGAGGAAAATGAGAAACCTGAACCTGGAAATTTTGGGAAAGAGGAAGATGTGAAGTATTCAGAAGTTGCTGTGCAGGTGGATGAAGATAAGGAGATGAAGGATGAATGCAGGGTAGAGGAAAATGCAGAAGAGGGAGAAAAAGGAAGTGAAGAAGAAGAAAATGCAGAAAAAGAAGATGAAGAAAAAGATGAAGAAAAAGAAGAAGAAAAGGAAGAAATAGAAGAAAGCAAAGAAGTTGAAGAAGAAAGTGAAGAAAAAGAGGAAGAAAAAGAAGAAGTAAAAGTGGTAGAAAAAGAAGAAAAAGAGATAGAAGTAGAAGAAAAAATGAGAATGAAGAATGAAAAAGAAACTGAAAAGCAGCAACAGGAAAACATGCAAGAGGAAGAAGCAGCTGATACTGAAATATTGGGATTAGCAGAACATATTGAAGGAAAAGAAGTAGACTTGAATGAAGGCAAAGATACAGAAGGAGAAGTAGCAGGGGATGAGTTGACAGAGGAAGGGGATGTAGTTGACATAAATGATTATGAGAATGTTAACAGCACATGTTCCTGTGGTCGGAGTTTCAGAGCCCAAGCCACACTGAGTAAGCATAAGGAAATGTGTGCGATGGAAAAAGCCCTGAGTCTGAGTCAGGCAGAGTCAGTGAAGGTGGAGGATTTTGATGAAATATGCATACATAAAGACAGAGATGGAGATGATGATGATGACGATAATGAAGATTCCATGTTGAGAAGACCTGGTGACCATAAGTGCACCATATGCTCAGTTGCCTTCCCAAGCCTCATGAAGTTCTGGGTTCATCGCCTTTGTCATCTTCTCCTTGATCGTACTTCCTCTGATGACTGGGACTTGATCCTCACGTATGTGTGCGTGGAGAACTTCAAACTCCAGCAGATTGTGCGTCGCCTGCTGGAGTATGTTGAGGATCTTGCTGAAGATGAGAACATACCTCTTTCCATCCTAGAGTCTTTTCGCTTGCATGTTCACCGTCATCTCACAGCACAGGAGGTCAAGGAAAATTTCCACATGTTGAAGACAGTTTATGTCCAAAACAAAGCTAAAGGGACTCCTGGTCGAAGCAAGACAGGCTTATCAAAGGCAGACCCAGAAAGGATTAGCTGTTCAACACCAGAAGTATATCCAAGTTCTCCAGTGACCCCTCAAACTTCAGTTGCAGAAGCAAATCAAGATGTGCCAAGTATGTATGTTCAAGATGAGACCCCCAGCAGGTACTATGCTGAGTCAGAGGCAAGTTTTTCATATGAGGGGGAACAGGAATCTACAGATTCTTCACCAATACCAGGTGGAGCAATTTATGAGTCCGTTAATGTTCTCTTCGATCAAGACTTCAAGCCAACTGGATCTTCCAGTGATGGCTTTGGATTAGGAATGCTTGGGGGGGAGAGCATGAAAGCCCTTCAAGAAGCCATGGGGATTTCAGATGAACAGATGGCATTGCTTCAGTCACTTGGCATGCCAGAAAACTATGAGAAAACAACTGTATCAACAACTGAAGGAGATGATGAAACGGGGAATGATCAGCCAGTGATTTTGGATCTTGATGAACCTTCTGCTTCTACCACAAGTACTCTTAGCACTCCTGAGTCTGCAGGTGAGTATCTCTGTCACTTTTTGGATAAATAGAGGCAACATATGAGTAATCTTGTTTTAGCTCAGTTGCAGTGAGGTAATGCATAGTGTCTGCATTCCCTTACCCCTTGCAAATCTAGCAAGGGAAGCCCCAGACTGTTATTGTTATGTTCTAGAATAGATAAGAAATTGAACTTTTTTGGCTTTCTGTTTTAGGCATAGACTCACTAGGAAATTTTCCATTCATTTCATTCAAAGAGCATGGATTCCACCCATATTCCAAAAAGGAAGGACCATAAAAGTGGTAAGGAAGAAAGGGGAATCTCTCTTTTGTCAGCACCACTGGGACAACAGACCCAGTCCAGAATCAGTGGGAATTAAGATTGAGAGAGATAGGTGTAGGAGGAATCACAGTATTTATAGTTTAATTTTTTCACACCATATTTTGCTTTTCTCCACTTTATTGTCCTCTGAAAATCTATCTGTAACATGCCCTATGAAATATAAATGAATAATATGAAATATATGAAATATAAATATAAATATTTGATGAAAAAACCATGCCATGAGAGTGTATATCTGATCTCTCTGAAATAGGTTTCTTCCCATTGGGGTAAAAAAAAAAAAAATAAAAGGAAATGCCATCCTTTTATAAGAATGTATTGATGATTAATATCTCCAAAATCTTTTTTCTCAACTGACCAACAATAAGCCAGGACCAACAATGGAACCAGGACTCGGGCTTCTACCTTCACATGAAGGAAAGGCTCTCAATTTAAGCAGCAGGGAGTCTGGTATACATTATCACAAAGAAGGTGCTTCATCATGTGTTATGCCAAAATATTTATTGGTCATACAGCAAATTTCAAGCGTACATGATCTACATTCCTGGAGAAAAGTGAATAAAATTGTGTGAAAACCAAAATGACCATGACTCCTGGGTGACAAAAAAAAGCTTCCAGTTTGAGGCTTTATAAAACTTACTTGTAGAAATGCTAGATTTGTGAATATTTTCTATCATACAGAAAATGCTCTAAAGTTTTTATCATGAAAGTTTTTGAAGCCTTTAGCTTGTTTTGGTAAAGAGCAACAGTTGTTGAAACTTTGACAAGGAAATTCCACTTTCACCTTGTTGGGAGGCAGCATTTTCAGCAGTACTCAACAGATGTATTCCATTTTTTGCCAAAATTTTTGGTTGCTATGGCAGCAACCCTTTCCACTCATTTGTTGAGCTGGGCATCATTTATAAGCCATCATTAAAACCAAGTGGAAAGGGTTAATACAATATTCTTGACTGTAGTGTCATCATGTTGTCTTTTAAAAGGAAAGTCACTGTGTGTAAGGGTGTTTTTTTTAAAGAGGACCTGGAAAGGAAGTGACTGCCAAACAGAATCCATGATTAATATGAAACTAACATTTCTCTTCCCTCTTGAAAAACAGCCTTCATGGCTCAAGATGAGAAATATTTTGGGAGATGCTGAGACTGCATCTACCTCATGTGTGGAAAAGTTACTTTTATGACTGTCCTTTGAAATACTATCGCTTTTCATTCAGGCAACCAGATGGTTGAAACTTTCAGAAAGCAAATTTTGTGGTGTTTTCAATGTTGTACAAAAAAATTACACACCTAGTATTTCCACAGTTGATTTCATAAGGTGTCAAACAGGATGCTTTTTTTTTTTGCACCACCTGATATATAGTGGAGAGAGTATCAAGTAAAGGGCATGTGGTTTGATTTGCAATAGAGCCAGATGGAGAATCAGAAGAAAGAGGAAGGAGATCAAGTACGTCTACTCCTGGTCCAACCACACAGTGCCAGATATGTAACACAGAATGCCTTAATGCAACAATGCTGAACTTCCACATTCTCAAATACCACATGGAGAAGCCTCTGACTGGGGGAGCACTTGGAAAGAAGGATGGGTCAGCAGCGACAGTAACTGTGACTTCATCAACAGCTACATCAACAAGCGTGACAGCATCAGGGCTTCGTGAGCGCATGACAATGGTCCTCGGTGGTCTCCTTGACAAGGCGCTGTCCAAGGCTAACATCAAAAAGGAATTTAGGTATGATTCCTCTCTTCTTTCCATCGCACTTGGAGAATTATTCTGTAGCCCATGTCAGGCTAGGCTTGGCTTTGGGAAGTTCATGCTTTACCTTGCCATGACGCATAGCAATAGGTGACAGATGAAGGGCAGGAAATATCACAGCCAGTGGCGTAGCGAGCGGGGGGGGGAGGGAGACTTCAACTTCCCAAAGTTTGGTTCAAACCCCCCCCCCCCAAACCCTGGTCTGAATGGTACACTAACCCACAAACGCCCCCCCCCCCCCCCCCCCCCCAAAAAAAAAAAGAAGTTAGGGAAATTCTAGCCCCTCCCCCCCCGTTCCCCTTAGCGGCGTAGCCATCGGCGAAATCCTGGCTACGCCATTGATTACACCTACTCCAGGCCATTGCTGGCAACTGACTGGCGATTACTCAGAATGAGTGAACCATTGCTTCTTGTTGAAAGAAGGGCTGTCACGATGGCAGTTTTCAAAACATCGATACATCGGCGTGAACTATCGATAGTGTATCGATGCACCGTTTGGTTGGGGTGGGAAGAGAGGATCCACGCTTTTTTCCCCGCGATCGGGCGGAGGCTTTTCTTCGGTCATTTCTTGCCTCGATCGGAGCAGGGACCTCTATCCATCTTTCATAAATTCACGCTTGTGATCGGGGAGTGCAGGGGGAAAGTGTGACCTCCGCGACGAGTAATGAAGCCTACCACGTCTCCAACTATCGAAAATAACATCCATTCATCGGGAAAGCCCACATTTTTCCCTATTGCTGTTGAGAATCAGTCGCCTAGCCCCGTTCACCTAGTTTTTTTTTTTTCCTTTTTCTTCATTTTACACGGTCTTCTTTGGACATCGGCACCGGTAGATTGCGAACCTGCCGATGGCGCGATGGTGCCATACCGGCGGTTGCCGATATATTGGTACAGACCTAGATTCAAGCGACGACCTTGTAAAAATTCACTTTGGGTTCACCTTAAGAGGTAAAGTGCCCCAGGGCAAGTTAAAGATTAAATGTCTTAAGCCTGCTTACTAGAGAAAAAAAAAACCAGGAATATATAGAGGGGGATTAACCAATTTACGTTTCGAAATCAAGGAGTGTAACAGTCCGCTTTCAAAGCATGCACCTGATGAGATCGAACCGAAGACTGAAACAGAAGAGAAAGAAATATTCTCGGTCTTCCCCCCCTCTCCTTTCCCACTTCCTGTCTCCGATTCCAACATGCCTTTTTTTTTCCTTCCCGTCTTTCATGTAGTCAGTCCCAACATTTCCAGGATTTAATCGTGATAGGAAATTGCAAGCCCATGCGAGTCACGTGGCCTCTTCCATTCCCCCGCCCGGATGGACTGTATTATTGTACTGTACTCTTCTCAATCCAGCGGGACATTTCCCCCTTCGAAAATTTCTCCGATACATCGCGATGACCGAAAAAACTCGATACCTCCAACCATCGATACTGGTATCGATGCATCGACCTATCGAGACAGCCCTAATTGAAAGACTGTCGTACAAACAGTTTTGCAACTGTTTGGAGCTGTTCATTGCCAAGTGTTTAAAGAGTGATTTGATTAATTATCCTTGAAGCATATGCACATATAAAGGTTCAATTGAAAGCATTTCGTTAGAGGACATGGTCTTACCAATAGGAAGGAGTAGGTAATAGGTGTCTCATCTGACATGGGGTTTATGATATTTTTTTTATTCCAGTGGCAAAGACAACAATCTTCTTAAGATGGTAGCAAATGAAGTCTGCCAACGAATCCAAAAAGAAAAGGAAGCCATCTGGTCAAGACGTACATCAACACCTTCCAAAGAAGACCTGCATGCCCTTGAAGGAGAAGTCTCCATGCCCTACAATAAAAGACCCTTTCAATGCATCCTCTGCAGAGACAGGTACTAGGTGTTTCTTAGGAGATGTTCTGATGGCGTATGGCATTGACATGCAGTACTTTATGAGTTTGAATTCATTGATAGATTCACTAAGGTGGATACCCTTCGGATTCACCTGAAGCTTGCCCACTCTCTCACTCCAGAATTCATTGATCAGGCCTTGTCTCGTCAGGTGAGAATTTTAATCCAGGAAATATTGACCTATTGCTAGATTCTCTTCACTGAGAGAGTGGAGGATGACTTGTTTTGTGCTTCACTTGCAGTTGAAGAATGTCACAGAGGAAAAGAAACGAATGCGTGATGAGGAAAGGGAGAGAGAGAAGGAGAAAGAGAATGAAGGAGGGAGCACAGGAACTGGACAAGAAGATGGACAATCACAGTCTCAGACAAAATGTCGTGTCTGTGGCCAGGCTTTTGATGATGTGAGAGATTTGCGTCGTCACTATGGCCAGAATCATAAGGGGCATTCTGTCATCCGCAATGAGGATATTTATGGTGAGGCTCTATTGAAAGGATGATTAGTGGTAGTGCCTGGTATCTATACCCCTTGCACTTGCAACTTCCTTCCCTTGAAACTCTAATTTTCACTTTCATGCATGAATTCCAAACTTAATATACGTACTTCATTCTTCAAGATCTCTAAAGTCACCAAATGTCATCCACAATAGTCCAATACTTTTGGAAATTGGAAAGGTAGTGACTGGAGATCTTGGCGTGGTGATATTTAATGTAGTTCACCTTATTCTTACCACTGGACTGATTTCAGTAAGTGAAGCCCACTGGTCTTGCCTAACTCAGGGGAGTGTGTCTTTTGGGCATCTTAAGTGGACCTAATGCTATTTGTCAAGTACTGAATCCCTGTTGTTTGTTGTTAGCCTTCTGACAAGTACTTTCAGTGAAACATTGAACCAATCCAAGAAAATGCTGTGTTTAAACTCATCATGAGGCTGAACCTTGGGCTTAAAGGTTGAAAAAGTACTTTTCATTATATTATTTACTGACAGTCTGTAATACACACATATAAAACACAGATTTTGATTAGTGGGGATGCAGTGGTGTTTTATTTAGGAGTACCTGGACTTGTTTCTACAAAAGGGTATGCCTTTCATGGTTGCTTACAACTGGACAGAGATGTAAAGAATGAGAGAATTCCTCAATCAAAATTTCAACCTGGATACATAAGCTGGTTTCATCTGTAAATTTTGACCATTTTCCAGGTGGTTCCCTAAGGGAAAGCAACTTCTTTCAGCCTGGAAAGGAATATAGTTTTGCTCCTGACTCTTTCAGAAAGTGAATTCATGAACTTGAGCATTTCTTCTCGTAGAATAATCTGTATTTCAAAGTTACAGGCCTTCAAAACTCTGGGGGAAAAGAAAAGGATTGTAAGCACCAACTGTGCATGAAATAGGGTTAAAAAGGCTGAGAACTTCTTCATATGTTCAAAAACAAGAGCTCCTCCTTCTTGTCTTTGAGGGGGTCCATGGAAGTTTCTGCAGCCATTCTAGTACAATTCAGCTTTTCAACTGGCTTGAAAGACCAGCTAATTCCAGCGATTACCAGCTATTTCCACCTTATTCCAACCAAACCATATGGGATCCAGCTGGAATTTTTGCCTTGGAATCTGCTTGAGAAAAATCTGAAGATTGTCTTGACTATCAACCACAGAAGACCCTGAGTATGAATTCTTGGCTGTCTGCTGATTCCCTAAAGTATGTCAGTTTATGAGTTTCATGTTCTCTTGAAAAAGCTAAAAGGTGTGATGGGATAGGATATCTTCATTCCTTTCTCAGCTAACTTAAATGTTTGTAAGTTTGTGGTGCTGTGAAAACTCACCTCTTTCCTGTTAGATGGGCAAAAAAGGGAGGTCTGAGTGAGAAACACTTCTTAGGGAGAGTGTGACATAGAATGTATTTGAAATCTTTATGGTTCTGCAGGAGATTCTTTTGCCTCAAATATTCTTTCCATGTTTTTGGGGCATGATCCTCCTTATATATCTTATATAGATCTCTTTTCATGTTAAAGCATTTTGAACTTGTGTTTTTTCTTTTTAGTTTTCATGCATCTTGGCTCACTAGGCCTACAAGTATATTCTTGTGTATTTTAGGTCTGATGGCAAACAAGAGAAGCAAGTTCCTCAATGGTCCCTTTCAGTGTCCAATCTGCAATGAGCATTATGCCCATTCAGGATCTCTCTGGCGTCACATCAACAATCGACACAGGTGAGAAAAAGAACATGTCTGGGTTATGAAAAATCTGTCATGAGGTATTAGTTTATTTGGTAATGCTTTATTTGGAAGTAATAAGTCCTATTTTCTAGTGAATGGAAGGTGGAAAACTTTATGAAGGAGGGCACACCTGGGATCAAGTTGGCCAAGACCAGTCCCGATGGTCATATCATTACGCTTGAATGCTCTCTCAAGGCACCCAAAAAGCGACGAGGTGAAATGATTGATTGATTAAATTGAATTATCTCCCTTATGCACTTCTTCTATGTGAACAGAATCCTAGCTCATAATATTCACGATATTAGACCCTGTCACCAAGGAATGGGTGGAACTGGAACCAGAAGTGAAGCATGAAGAATCTACTTCAGTCTCCCCAGAAGCAGATGATTCAACCAACAATACCTCTCATTCTTGTCCTGGTATGCAACTGTCAATCCTTTCCCTCTTGAAGTAAAATGGCATAATGTAGAGGAAGGCTATTTTGCAAATGATTCAGTTATACTCTAATATGCTCAAGTTGGATTCATATAGCTTGTGCTGAGTGCAAATGTCTGGATATGTTATTCAGAAGGTGGGGCTGACTCTCCTGTGGTTGAGGAAGTCCAGAGTCACTCTGAGGAAATCCTTACCCCAACCCTGACCTCAGCTGACCTCCATCAGCCATCTTCCTCTTCCAGTTCTGAGGCATGGCCCGTTCCTGCAAAGAGAACTTATTCCCGCAGTTCCCCACTGATGATGAGCCCAGATAAGGAGAAGGATCTGGCATTCAAGCAGTTAGCCAATATGGCGACTGGGAAGAAAGAAGTTGTCCCACGTGGGAACTCTACCACCCTTATAGTTGAGAATGCTCCTAAGAAGAAAGGGGTTAAAAATGAGCCTCTAGCAGCACCTTCGGCTCAGGCAGAATCCGTTGTTAGTGGAAGCTCTGATTCTGGGAGGAGCACCTGTGATAATTTGTACAACCGTGTCTGCTCCAATATCATGCGCAAGCGAGGTGCAAAAGCAAAAGGTGATGATTGAGCATCGTCCAACTTGTGATACTCACATTTTATTATTTCTCTCTCCCATTGATTCCTCTTACAATATTGTTGCTCAGTGAAAAACTAAAGACCTTCCAATCATAGTGCCTTGAATTTTTGAGAGCCAACTGAGGAGGCCTTATTTTGAATGCTTTCTTTCTACCAGATTGGTATATATTTGAATCTGAATTCCAATTTCAAGGGACCAATTTTCTCTCAAAGAAGTTAGTGCTTGCATTTAAGAGGTAGATGTATTTGTTGATAATTTTCCTTTTTTGTAGATTGTTGAATAAATTACTATAAATGAAAATTGTGTGAAGATATGATTATAGATGCAGGGTGCAAGGGGGCACTAATTCATGTAGCCCCAGCAGTCATAGGTTCTCTAGGTCTGTGTTTCTCTACACAATGCTCATTACCCAACAAACAAGGCTATGTTGGACCATCGCTATATCAACGTTCTGAATATTTATTCAATGTTGATTCAACGTTTTGTGTTTCAAATTGTTTGCTGGGTAGCATCTTTCTTCATGACATAAAGGTTGAGAACCATTGCTCTTGGTGAATTACTACTACATATGAATGCTGTATTTGTCACAATGAAGTCATTCCAGCTAAACTCTGGATTAGATGGTTTTGGGTCTTGCCTTTTCTACATTTCGCCTCAAAGTCCTCAAATGATGACTTGGCCAACATAAGGAGCATCATAGGAGTCCAAGAAAGAATGTGAATTGACTGACCTTTCTTGTTCGCTTACTGAACTTGCTGATGACTGTAAGGTAGGGTGAGACGATAAGTAGTTCGGACCTGTGCGGCTGTAGTGCTTTGTAGGAGACGAAAGTGGTTGATGAACGGTTTCCACACGAGATTTAGGGTGTATACGAGTTATGTGGTACTTAAGCGATCGACAGCAGTGTGTCCTTTTCCTTGAATCTAGCAAACTTAGGTTTAATTATTTGATTATTAGTACACCATTCCAAAAGAAAAATGTTGCGGTGGAGAAGCAGTGGGCGAGACAGATCTTTTCATCTTTTCTTCGTCGCGCTATAGACTCCTTTAATGATTGCCATATATAATGAGTCACAAAGTACGAAAAGAGCTTTCCAACGTTTTGTCGTGATCGCGGCACATAATTCAGGGCAGTGAGAGAGGAAGGTATGTGCACTCAAGAGGCTTGGGCCAGCGCTGTTTTTGGAAAGGGATGTGATAATTCTGGTATTTACATCATTCAGGGCACGAAGGATCTGCCTCATTCCCAGTCTCACTATACAGACGCATTCAAGAACCTCTTGTCTTTGGCTTTTCTGCTGAATGCGCTTTGCCAGTATTATTTCTGGGACCATTTTCATATTCCAATGTCCATCCATACTACTGAAAAGCCTCGAGCAAGAGGTACAAGAGTACTGGGCTGTATGTACTCATTATATTTGATGCACTTTTTCAGAACGGACCGCGCATTAAGGTAAAGTACTTCTTTGTAGAGAAAACTCTTGAAATTCGCCCAACCCCTAGGCGAACCCGTGCAATAAAGCTTGGCACGTAAAGTTTGTGCTTAGTTCCCTAAAGCCATTCAGTTCTCCACATGTACGTTGAGTATATTCGCGCAAATATTAATACGACCTCTCTTCGATCGCAATTCCTTGCTCCCCGATCAATGAGCCAACAAGGCATTATGGTAGCACCTGTATCCCACTCTCCATATCTCATGCAGGCGGAGTTTTTTTTTGTCATCGACTGAAGGTGAACAGTATTACATAGATCCAGTCTACCATAACGAACAGAACTTTCTAGAGCATAATTTGCTGGCAGAACATCCTCCTGCAGAGGACGATGTTTCTTCTTCCCTGCCTTCATATCAGCTGCCTTCATTTGCCTTTTACCTCCGGGGGGCTTGAATCTTTGATGTGGCTTTCAAGATTGCCCAGAGGAATCAACACTGGCTTAACCGTTGGCGAGGCAGATGGAGGCGTAAAAGGAACACTAAAAGGCACAGAAGACAGCCGTCGAGGAACGAGACGAACTCCCATTTCCATTTAGGGAGGGGAAATATCTACGACACCGGCCGGGATGTGTGCAGATGATTCAACTGCATGCTTTTTTTTAAACACGTATTTCGAAACAGAAACATCTCGTTTCGTTCTTCCAGACAGACTAGTGTCGTATCATATACGATGCTAGTCATCTACGACAACTACTCGGATTTTATGGGAATAACTCTTCACTGGCCTATGGAGAAAATCACTGTCCGGTAGCGAACATATTACACAAAATTGATTCGCATTCGATCCCTCTGCTCGGCAAAATGTTCATTTGCATTGAAATAATCGTGAAAGTAATCAAGTAATCTCAATTGACATCAGGGGCGGACTAGGACAAAAAATCGGCCCTGGCATTTTTACTCGCACCGGCCCTCATCGAGGCTGCGGCTTATAACCCTAAACTGATTCCTGAAACGAATTACTAGGCAGTAATGAGGGAATTACTAAGCAGTAACGTGAGAATTATTAGGCAGTAATGAGAGCTACCTCATTGGGGCAGCTGGGGGAGGTTCGTCGACTCTCGACCGCAAGGCGCTGTGGAATCGCACTGCGGGGGATGGCGACGCTATTTGAAACGTGTGTAGCTGGTTCCCCCCCCCCCAAAAAAAAAAAAATCTAGTAGCGGCTCCAGGATGACAGTTCAAAAGGTCATTAAATTCTCGTAAACCGACCTGGGATGTTTCAGTATATTATAATTCATGGCAAGGGGGGGGGGGGGAGAGACATTCGTGGACGGACAGGGTTGTCATATAGTCAGAACTTGAAATTTCCTCATCTTTGCCATGCAACAATTGGAAACAAATGGAAAACGTAAGGACGAATGATCGTGAGGCATCGCAAGCAGGAATGCATGGAAACGATGTCGTGCCACGTGTCAGACAAGGAAAAGATACACGTGCTTCCAAAAAAAAAAAATCAAAAGGGTGGATGTCGCCTGAGCTCGATTTGAAACGCAAGGCAGCCCTGAATTCCATCTCCTTTGCCCTTTCTGACGAGGTCCCACTTCTCCGACCATCATCCATCAGTTCTTTAGTTAAGCAGCCAGAGCTTTTTTTTTTATTTATTTAAAGCAGGGAATGAATCATGCTCCGCAGAACTAGCAACAGCCCCTGGCCGGGATAATGCGGATATTTCGCTGAAATTCTGGGTAGGCCTACTAGAAACGCCTGACAATGTAGTGCTTCACAGTTGGGTCTGTTCCTTATATACTTCATAATCACTCATATATTTCGTTGCATAAGCCTAATAGGGTACATGAAGACCGGCCCGTCGGCCCTTGAGGGGACCAGTCCGTCTGGCCAGAGCTGTCGGATGGCCACCCAGACCCTGGTTGACATTTTTTCCCTACAGGATGTAGCTTTTCAATGACACCACATCCGCATGCTTTCGTGCATGTCTCAAGTTTGACCACGAGATTTCATGGAATGAAATCGTCGTTGGGATGAAGAATGCAAGCGGCAGCGTAAAAAAAAGGATCTGTTTCCTCGTTCTCTTTTCTGTGAAGTCAACTGCCGTACCAAAAATTGACAATCGTGCTGAGAGGGAGACTACACAGACTACTCAGTCATCGCCTCTTAATTGAAACGACTGGGAAGCCTCTCGCAGAAGCAAAGTGTACCTTTCCACGAAATGAAACTGCAAAGTGGGGTCCTTTTTAACCTTGCCTTTCTCTTTCACTCTACAGTGGCAGCATAAATCACCTCAATGGAATCGGATAGTTCACCCCAGTTAAAAAATAAAGCTAAAGCGTATATTTCAAAATAATTTTCGTCTAAGGCATCAGGCCGAAAAGACATGAAGCATGCGACGCCCGAACGTCATTTGCTCCTCGTCCTTACGTCTGCATGGATCCCCCGAGTGCATCATTCAAGATTCAAGATAGTTAATGATATCAAGAGGCGATTTCACCCATTTCGATATCACGTGTCGAGGTCGAGCGTTCCTTAATTTTAGGGTAGGCCTAAACCTCTTAAAGCTAAATATTTTTGTATTTTATTTATTTATTTATTTATTTTTTGACTATCCTAGTTACTTACTGTCTAGTACCTAACGTCAACATTGTCCCCCACCTTTTTGCCTGTCCATGAAAGCGTCCAGTTTCTTCATAAAGATAGTCACAGAAGGGGCAGCCACTACTTCGTCACCTAACGCATTCCACGCGTTTACCACTCTGCAAGTAAAGAATTCCTGTCTCGACCTGAGCCGCACCTGCGGTTTGCGCAACTTCAGTTGGTTACCTCTCGTTCTCTTGCTGCCATCAAACTGGAAAAACCTACCACACTCGACATTATCTATTCCTTTAATTATCTTGAAAGCCTGGATGAGATCGCCCCTCCTTAACCTTCGTTCGAGCGAGTACAGTCCCAACACTTCTAAACGCTTCTCGTACGATAGTCCCTTGACCTCCTTAATCAATCTTGTGGCCCTCCTCTGTACTCCCTCGAGCGCCAACAAATCGCCCTTATTTGTAGGCCTCCAAAACTGGATGCAATATTCCAGCTGGGGTCTTATCAGCGCCGCATACAACGGAAGAATAACGCGCGAAGTCCTACTTGCAACCGAACGGCGAATGTAACCTAGAATCCTGTTGCATTTGGCCACCCTCGCTTGCGCGTGCGAGGAAAACTTGAGGTCCTCATCGATAGAAACACCTAAATCTCTCTCTCCGTTTGCCTCATCCAATTTAACATCGCCGAACGTGTCGAGAGACCTACCGTTGTTTCGACCGACGTGGAGAACTTTACACTTACTTTTATTAAACCTCATGAGCCATTTCTTGCTCCACTCGTCCAAAAGACTTAAATCTCGCTCGGCTCGAGCCCTATCCGCCTCCCCCCTTATGGTAAAACCTATCTTGGTGTCGTCGGCAAATTTACTTGTCATACTTTAGCCTAGAACTGTCTTGCTTCGAGAACTAGCCAGATTCCTGCCGACCGAGGAAAGATGAATCAATTGGGGGCTACATGGGCCTCATTCTTTTTTTTTGCGAGGGTTTCCACTTGAGAAGCTGGAGGGGAGTTCTAAATTGGGCTTATCCTTTTCTTTAACGTGTTGTGTAACTAGTGGTTAATTGATTCGTTTACTAATAGTTACATTAGGGTGACCATATTTTTTTTAAAGGAAAATCCGAGACATTTCCCCTCCGTTTACGGTTGACAATAAGCCGATGAGCTGCTTGCTACAAATGAGTGGCACTGAAAGGAAAAATCGCTGGATAGTTGTCCGAGCAGGGCAGTGCCTCAAAACCAGGGGCTGTTCCAGAGAAAACGGCCTGTCCCGGTTTTACCGGGACGATCTGATCACCCTAGGTTACATTCATACCCATACCGATACGAACGAGTGACGCTTTCGATGATATCGATCGTCCGTATGAAAGGATCCCTATTTGTTACAACTCTGGCGAGGAAATGTAGCAATTGGGACCGCATGCATAAAAAGTTCTGGGGAAAAGCAAAAATGACGACCGAAGCTGGGAACAAAGCTAATTCATTAGACATGCGGGAGGTAGTCCAAAAGGAACGGGAAATAATTTTTTCCTCTGCAACCCAATTTGATGTTGCAACACCCCTTCTGGCGAGCGGTCGTGAACATACTCGCCGATGAACGACATCGTTACTTCGTGACTGCAATGCCTTCGGGCAGTAGAACCACATGAAACTTGCACAGTCCCCAAGGCGGACGCTCAAAAGTAACGACGATCGTGAACCTTCTGCTAAAGGAAGAAACGACGACAGCCAACGGGTGATGAGACCATATTATGGAGTCTTTTGTTTCCAATGCGCTAGAGGTACTATTAGAACTCCGGTAACGTCGAAAAGAAGGCTGAAGTTACGTTGAATGTTTTTTGGGTGTAGAGAGCATTAGGGTTGACTTAGCCTCTCTCCGGGTCAGCTTCTGGAGTCGGTCTATAATGGCACGACTGTGAGAGTATCTGTTGCCCCCGGCCAAACCTACCCCTCCCGAGTCTCCCTTGCCCGAGGGTAGTTTTTTTTTACTGCCTTCCGTCCGTGCAGCACACTCCTGTAACGATCAACAACTCACAGGCACGCCCTTCTGAAGGTATTTATTAGCCAATTTCAGGAAGGAGTGAGGACTAGTTACGGGGTGACAACTAAGAATGGGTTACCTTTTCAGCCATGGTACTGGCTGGTACCTTCCAAATTGCGCGAACGCGTATTAATTAGGATGAACGAAGCAACGAAATGAACACTTATCCGGGCAAGATATTTTGTAACGTAAGCAGGCAAGGGGAATCCAATGGACTCTTCATTTCTTTTAATTATCAACCTGTATTCATTTGGCTGTCCCGTTTGCAATCATCTTACATTAACACAAGAACAATTCCCAGGGTATTCACATGTAAAAAATGAGTAAATTACTCCATTAAAATCAGATTACTGAGACAATTAAAAGTCGTATATTTTGTCGTACCATGCACCCTGTTGACTTAAATTTCAGAGATTTTCATCCAACTCGTCATTGTCTTGGATTTTTTAATTATTTTTTATTTATTATTTAAATAAAATTTATTATTTTAGTATCATTTCCTGACATTCAAGATCTCACTCCTATTTCTAAGGTAACAGTAACAAAACTAAAATTCTTATTAACAAGTTGCGAATCATACTAATTTTGAAAGTATTGAGCGAACGCGTATTAATTAGGATGAACGAAGCAACGAAATGAACACTTATCCGGGCAAGATATTTTGTAATGTAAGCATGCAAAACTATTGGGAATAGCATCCGATATTCACGTTGTTTTTCATGAGTTTTTTCACTGACCCTGACCCTGGCACCCAACTCTGAGCATTCCCTTTAGGTAACCTGTAGCGAAAAAGCTGGCAAAACAATACTTTCAAAATTAGTATGATTCGCAACTTGTTAATAAGAATTTTAGTTTTGTTACTGTTACCTTAGAAATAGGAGTGAGATCTTGAATGTCAGGAAATGATACTAAAATAATAAATTTTATTTCCAAGAGGGTGCGGGGAGGGGGAGGGGAGGAGAGGCGGCCACCGCCCCCCACTCCAACCCCCATAAAAATACCACTGCGTACGTCTTCCAAAATTATCTTAGGTTGCATGAAACAGCG
Organism: Darwinula stevensoni; assembly: GCA_905338385.1. Taxonomy (NCBI): domain Eukaryota; kingdom Metazoa; phylum Arthropoda; class Ostracoda; order Podocopida; family Darwinulidae; genus Darwinula; species Darwinula stevensoni. Next base: position 38,901 of record CAJPEV010000283.1, read on the forward strand.
AGAAAACCACGTACAGTAGTGAGGCTTACTCGATCTGGTGCACTATCAAGCACTGCATACTGGTTTCACCACAGAGTAGAGATAGTCAATACAGAGGGACGTCAGAGGATTTTTCCGAATAGCCCAAAACTTAGAGGTCTTCCCAGCTTAATTTTGCTGTGGCTAGATGGTGCAGCGAAATGGTTGTGAATGGGAGCCGTCAAGAGAAGAGACCGTTACGAAACGTACATGAAAAATGTTATGAATCCAGCGGGCTCCCCTTGCCCGTTTACGTCAGGAAAGTGTTAACGAATTTTTTAAGTGCAAAAAATTACCCGAAAATTCGGACACGGTAGCATATTGTCTCGCTTCAACTCAACGACACATTAAAAGAAATATGTTTCTCTCGTAAATATGAATCGAAATAAGACATAAAATGTAAGTAAGAGAGTCCAATGGATTCCCCTTGCCCGGATAAGGGTTAGAGGGTGAACTCTTTCACCCTGTACGGTCGCATCGCGCGGTGAAACTCAAACTTGAATATTTGAGCCCTCTCGATAAAATGTATATACGCGACTACGCACGTGCTACAGCAAAGTGATATGTTAACGTAGCAGAAAAAGGTTTCTGGACTGGCCGCGCTCGTTTTCACAAAATGTTACGAAGCTATGCGCAAAAGAAAGCGATCATATGAAACCCTCTTCGGGACAAACAATTTCTGGAACACTGATAAATGAACGAATGAACTGATGAGTGCTTCAGTAATTGAGTAGTAACGAATAAGAAGAAAAAGCAGAAAAACAAGTACGCAACTAATGAGATCGTGAACGATACGAAACCAGGTAATTAAGCCTGAACAAGCGCAAGATAAGCCCATTGCACACGAGCCTATGCTCCCCACATAAGCCCATGCTCCACACAGAGTGCAATAAAAGTTTATATTTTCTAATGAGAGTTGAAATGCGACCGAAAGGTAAACTCGAAGTTTTACGACGAGGATTCATAAACACAACCCAGATTGGCATCGGGGATGTGAGGACTATAGGGACATTCACTCCGGATGGAGGATCTTCTCATTTTTATCTCAAAGGTCATCCGGCTCCATCGGTGGTCGAGAAAATTGTTTTCTGCTCGTGAAAAACCTAAACAGGTCGATCGGCACAGACTATGGAACGATCCACGTACAAATAATTTATGAATTTGCCGACGGGGTTGTCATTCCGATCGCCATCCTACCGTTACTATGCACCGTGACCAGCACTTTCGTCGCGGCCTGAATGGTTTCGGACGGTTCGTCGACGGACGAAACGTCGCTAGCCCGTTTCGTCGTTGCACTATTTCGTCGCAGTCACAGATCGTCGCCTGTACATGGCGGGGCACTGGCTCGCTGACAAGGATAAAAGCAAAGGGGAAATTTTCCAAGGAAGGAAAGGAGTACTGGAATTCCTCATTTCTATCAGTTGGGGAGGGGAAAGGGAAGGGAAGAAATATGTCTCTGCCTGTTTCCGCGTTTTTTTCTATGCTGCACCGTTCGAATGCAAAATTGAGTTTTCATGAGCATGACACTGGAACGGTCACATTGGGTGAAGTGCATTGAGTGACATGCACCAGATTCGTTTAACTTTAAACTGATTCGTTTTCATAATGGGCGTCTATGGGGATAAGTTTATCTCTGTTAAACTGATTCCCATAAGGTACCATTGTGAGATCAGATTAGTTTAGCTTAAATAGATTCGGTACATGTCACCCATTATCTGCAGTAGTGGGTTTTTATCTGCGGACCGATTTCGGAACATTTGGGACCTACGCGGATCGAACAAAGGAAACATAAGGACTATGAAATAGCATACCTGTTTGAGTTATCGAACCGTGAAAGGTAGGAGGGGTGTGGTTTGCACAAAAGAGCGACTCACCGTGTTGACTTATCACTTCTTTACTGATTCACGAGCTGCGATCGACGACTGGTGGTTTTTAGAACTTCGATCTCGGGAGTCAGCTAGTGCCATGCTTGGATTCGGACGTCATCATGCAGTATATTATCCCGTCCCGAAATGCCCTCGCGACGAGAGAAGTGCGACGATCGGCGTCTGCGACGAAACCGTACTCGGACCGAAGATGCATGCGACTCGATGTCCGCAACGAACCGTCCGCGACCGTTTTGGCCACCACGAAATCGCCGGTGACCAAAACGGATCGGCTGGAATCGGATCGGCTTAGCGCTCGAACGAAATGGGTTCCGTGTCACCACAAACCTGTTAAAAGCCACGAGGCGCTTGACCTTGGCGCCCCCCCTTGGGACGAGAACGAAAAGACCTCTCTGGTCCCTCGACGACGTTCACATCCTTTCCTTTTGGTTTCTACATTCGGCCGAAGTACGAGAGTCTGGATTCTAACCGATCGTTTCCCCCCGAAAGAGACTCGTGAAAAGTAGCTCATTTTCGGCACGATAGTGCTTCGTGGCCAAATCTAAACCGGGTATATACTAGGTACTCTTCACCGTATGACTTGCCATCCTCACGGCTTATGTAAGAATCTGCGATCTCCCTTCCCTTCCCTTCCCCCTAAATTTCTCAGTCCACAGACCGACTCGGAGCAAAAAATTCCAGGATCGATTTGAAGACGTGAGGCACGGAAGGACTTTTCTGCATAGGGATGTGTCATTTTCGGGTCCCAAATACTCAGGTAATACTGGAAGTGCTGAGAAGTACTTTACATCCAAAGCTTGCAAGTCCACCTAGAACAGTGGTATTCAAAGTGCGACCCGCGGGCCGCATGCGGACCACAAAGACTTACTAATAATATACTTTTTCACACTTGGCTGTTTCATCGGGATTCATGAATAATCGCTATTTACAATTTTTTTAGGTTCTAGGTTCTAGGTTTATGAATCCTTCGCTGAAAATTAGCAAGTTTAGTCATTGTTTAGATATTTAGGTACATATAATACATGTTTACATTTAGACGCTCATGTATTTAAGTGTGCACCTGCTAAATGCCTAACATTCGGAGCATCCATTTACTGCAGAGAAAAATGCCTTTCCCTGCAAGTTTAAGCAAAAGAAAGGAGTATTTATCGAAAACACAACTTGTAAAGAAGCAGCACCTAGAACCGATGCGTTTATATGAGCCCTGACTCCAAGGTTGATTTCAAAACGGCAGTTCAGTTGCAGTTCGGTTCTAGTTTCAGTTCAGACTACTGTATAGTCTGACTGTAGTTCCATTGTGGTCTAAGCGACCATTTGCATGACAAAATCCCAACTGGAACTGCAACTGAACTGTGAATTGACTGCGGTTTTGAAATCAGTCCAAGTATTGGCAATTTTCGCGACTACGGGGGGTGGAAGTGTGTCTGGATGCGGTAGGAATAGGTAGTTTTCCATTGCTGCTCATTTTTAAAATGGAACTTTCCGGTTTAGAGTAGCTTGACCACGAGATCGATGTCTAGATAAAGGGTTAACGTAACAAAGAGTACTTTCCATCCAAAGGACAAAGCCCCAACTGGAGTAAGAACCGATTTATTAAATTTCAGTAAAATGATGGACTTGCTTTGGGATGACCATGTGTCTTCAGTGAAAAAAGTTCCGAGGGGGGGAGGGGAGGGGTTAGGGTGGGGTGATGGATAGCTGAGATTCTGATTTTTCAACTCTTTTTCTTCTCTTCTTTCATGTGAGAAGAGCTCGGATACAGCGATGTCTCGATGTTCTATGTTCTGAGTGTCAGTCACCCTGACCCCACCCTGCCCCACCGAGTGTCATACCCTGATCCCACCCTGCCCCACCGAGTGTCACACCCTGATCCCACCCTGCCCCACCGAATGTCACCCGGATTCCACCCTGCACCTATGTGGGGCACCCCGATCGGACCGACTTTAAGCGAACCTCAAATATGGGTAATCTTGTGGTCGGTTTGGATACACCTTGAGGTTCATCGCTCCAATCAAAAATGAAAAGTCCGTCATGAGACTTCTGACGGGAGATTTTTCCCGGTTCGAAGCCTCGCCGATGACGTCACCGATGACATCTGTCGTGCGTTATCCAAGCGGAAGGACGAGTGCGTAATCAAAACGAAAGTATCGAAAGTATTCATGGAAAACGTGATTTCTACCATTGATTTCCTCGAATCTTTTCCGGTTTGCTGGCCAACAGGTAATCTATTATATATGAGCAAAGAAGAGAAACCCGGAAATGTTTGCATCGTGTTCCCAGCAGTCCGTTGCAAATGACTTGTTACTATTGACCGAGGAGCAACAGCGATCGATGAAACTGCTTTGTGCACAACCTAACCGGTAGGAATTTATCGCAAAATGGAAGTGGTGGACGGAGAATTTTTTTGTCAAAACCTGGAAATTTAAATAGTGGATCTGGACGGGTGGATGTTATCGTCACGGACGCGAACTTCGCTGCCGTTGACAAAACTCTCCGAGCGCAGAGAAACGTGCATATGGATTTTTCAGCTCCCCGTGTTTGTATTAGCCGTATAGATCCGTTCGCACGATCGTGCAAGATTGCTCACAGTACCGCATATTGCGTGCAAAGTGGATTTCAAATCACCTGGTTCGGGCAGCAGCTAACATCCATTGTGGTATGAAAAATTGGACCAAGGGATGGAAGGAAGGGAATAAGGATGCTCATATGGATATTTTTGAAAAATACCCACAAAAATGTATTTAACACGTTGGCGACCATGCGTCCTGATGGCAGGACGCATTTTTTGACAAAAATAAATGCGCGTGGTCCCACGCGGCGGACAAGCAAAAATAGGCTGGTCGTCAACGTGTTAAAAAGTAATTCCTCGATCTCATTTGATAGAAAGTACCTGTATATACCAGTCATACCGGGTGGCGCAAAAAAAAAGCGTCGTGTTTGACGCCTAATAAAATTCGTTGTGGATGATCTAGGTTCGTGATATTTTTCATATTATATTGGAAACACCAGAAAATTTGTTTTTTGGAAGTTTCATGAACCTAAGTTGTCTGAATAAATATCGACAGTCGCCCAAAGTGGAGTCATAAAATAGACCTTTCTGCGCACGAGGAGGATGGAGTTTCAGGACCGCTCGAATGATTTCTCTATATTGACGTCATAAATATCGCTTTGTATGCCAGTTCTCATAGTAGTATTCAACACATCGTAGAATAGTACTACTGTCGTACATTGTAGCATCAGAATCGATACCACGCAGAATACTACGATGAGAACTGGCGTAAAAAGCGGTATTCATAACGTCAAGGGAGAGAAATCGTTCGAGCGGTCCTGAAACTCCATCCACCTCTTGTGCGGAAAGGTCCATTTTACGACTCCACTTTGAGCAAACTGTCGATATTTATTCAGACAACTTGGGTAGATGAAACTTTCGGGAAACAAATTTTCTGGTGTTTCCAACGTAATACGAAAATATCACGAACCTATGTCATCCATAATACGGTTTTTATTAGGCGTCAAACACGACGCGTTTTTTTTGTGCCACCCGGTATAATGATCGCTAAACTGATTGAAAGCCGCAAAAGTCGGAAAAAAGCTTCCGTTCATTGCTGCTTCCGCCGCACCGAGTCTCCGAGTCTACTCAAATCAACTGTCCACTCCTCTTCTCTCCAGCTTTCGAAAAAGTTTTTACAGCATAAAAAAGAAAAAATTCTCACCTTTGGATGGTGGATTTCAATGCTCTTTTCATTGATTAGAAAAAAAGACTATTTACATTGGCATGACTGCTCAAGTAAGTAGCTTGTAAGTCAGCCATATTGGAAACGCAAGTACTTGAAACGTGACCGTGAAAAGGTTAACAGTCAACTATTCAGTCCATCGACAGTGATTGCAGGAGCTGTGTTCGAGTGAATGGGATCGGTTCCAACTCATTCCCGGTACGTGTTGGACTCCGTCAGGGTTATATTCTCTTTCCTGTTCCTCCTGTACATGGATCGGATCTTATGGCGTAACCTGGACATTGAGGTGGTCAGCATCGGTATATCTAAGTCAAGATGTTTCTCTTTGTCGATGATGCCGTCCTTTTGGCCTGGTCTCGACGGGAGCTTCAGGGCGTGCTCGACCGGGTTCGACTCGGAGTGTACACTGAAAAATAATGGTTTTTCCTGGAACTGTTTCTTGGTTCTAGGGTGAAACTTTCTTGGAACCATTTCATGGTTCTATAGAGAACCACTTACGAAGGTGTCACTTAATACCCTCTGCGAACGACATGGTTCCACAGAGAACCATCACTCAATGCAGCACTCATTTCAAAGTACTATAGGGCACTTTCTCTTATGAAAGAGTCCGCTGGAAAAAGTTGCCTTTCGGCACTGCCGAAATATTAGGATTAGGAAGGTGCATTGTCAAATCATGGAGTTTGCTGGATTCAAATAAGTAACAGGGACAAATGCAAATTGTAATGCCTTTAAATGAAACCAAAGGGGTGCTGTATAGACTGAAAATCTGAAAGTGAAATTCATTCATCCACGTCGATGTCCATTTCCCTTTAGTTCTTCAACATGTGCATTAGCATTTCCATGTCGTATTCCATCGTTCAGGAAGCTTTTAATCTTCCTCATACGCGGGAAGAAGTGTATCTTCCTTCACGATGACAGAAATTACGAAAATTCATTAGTCCAATGGAATTCCATATACCCAAGTCCAAAACTTGATGTCAAATCAATGAACGTCGGGGGGGATGGGGACCTTTCGAAGTCGAGGTGAATACTGGATGAGGCAAGGAACAATACTAATCGAAACAGGCGTCACCTTCGATCCAGGTTTCACGAAGGGTGACAGCACTCAAAGCATGAGAAGTGGCGTATTAACCCTTATCTGGGAAAGGGAAGTCCATCGGACTCACTGACTCACATTTTATATCTTTTTTCGATTTATATTTACGAGGGAAATATTGGGTTGGAAAGAAAGTCTTGCAACACTTTCTAAAACTATTTATAAAAATTTTCAAAGGAATGATGGGCGGGGCTTTGCATTTGTATATGCTGGAATGTTCTCGAAGCTTCTGCCCTCGGGGTATAGAAGGCGGCTTCTGCCATCAGTTGGCAGCCATGGCTCCGATCGAACGAGCAACTCTTCGTCCCATCGTCTACTACGAGTTCCTCCAAGGACATTCTGCGAGAGCCGCCGCGTACAACATCTGCGCTGCATTCGAGGGCAACGTCGTCCACTGGTTGAAACGCTTCGAATCTGGCGACACGACCTTCGGAGATCGACCACGCTCAGGACGTCCATCTACAGTCGATGACGAAGCCCTGCGGAACGCCCTCGACGCGAAGCCGAACGCCACCATTCGCGATTCGGCGACTACACTTGGAGTCACCCATATGGCTATCGGCAACCATCTGAACGACCTCGGCTATCGGAAGGTTTACTCGACATGGGTCCCTCATCGGCTCGGCGACTCTGACAAAGCAAGCCGTGTCAGTGTCCGAATCACTGCTCCTTCGTCCGCACAGAAAGGACCTTCTGAAGGAAATCGTTACTGGAGATGAGAGCTGGGTCCTCTACGTCAACCATACTCGCAAGAGTCAGTGGCTNAATGAATAATACAATATTGGCCGAATATCGGTCCAGTTCAGGACCAGTGAAGCCTACGCTTTTCCGTAATGCCAATATAGGCCCAGATTAAGTGCCCGTGAAGCAACGTTTTTAATCAACATTGCAGCAACATAAATCCTGAAACGTATCTGCAACGTATATGTAATGAATAAGTAGCGATTTGCAACGTAAATGCAATGTTCCTTCCCAACATTTGGGCAACGTTGACGTTTTGGACATTTACACATAGATGCAACATTGTTCATCAACATTTCCTAAACGTTGCTAGAATATCTTGTGTTACTTGGGTATGCCCGGTGCCCTGGAAAAGGATCAAGGCCAATAGATTAAATTTAGGGCCGCTAGATTGATTAGAAAGTGGGTTTTCTCACGAACGTTTTCTCTTTCGATGGGTTGGGATTACATTGGCTTGAGAGAAGCTAACGAGTCTCATCCAGGCACTTGATATCGTTAAGGGTATCGATAATGTGGAGCGCAGTAGGATTTTTCAACTCTGTGGTGAGAGCAGAACGAGGGAGTACCATTTGAAGGTACTGCGTAGGCCTCAAGTGAGACCTTTGCAATAAAATGACTTTTTACTCGTCGGGAAGCGAATGCGTGGAAGAAGTTAGGTGACGATGCCGTAGTTTCCCCTTCCATGGATAAGTAAAGGTCGGATGCATTCATGGACTAAAACAAGAAGAGGTAATACAGCTGTAAGTTACTAAGGAAGTTACCGAAATGCTCCCACAAAAAGATTTATCTGTATTGAAGCTGGTAGGTCTATCTTAAAATTAGGGGAGAAGGGTTTAGATGCTCTCGACTTCGATGAATTCGGGATGTAAAATACCTCTACACCAATCTTAATACTGGCTCGGTCGGCGCCCAGGATAAAAAGGACCGCAGTAGCTGTGGTGCTCCTAGTGCAGCTAATGTTAAGTGTCCCACTGGAGCACTGGCTCCTGCCGAACACTTGAAAATCCATAACGACTTTTTCCTTAGCATCAGAAATTATGACGCCAGGGCCATCCACAATGGCCAATATGATCCTTCCGTCGAAGCACCCTTAGATGGGAATGGCCAAAACACTCAGCCCCGGACGGATGCGGTAGACTCCAGAGCTAAGACGTGATTTAATAGACCTTTACCAATCCTCATAGTCCGATCGGAGGGGCTATATGGCTAGACTCCATTCAAGTTGGTGTGCAAGGCACCCAATATTGAACCATTTCTCGAAACATCTTCGAAACCAAGCCAAGATTCTTCGATCCAACAGTAAGAAGGCCAGTGCGGTAGTACATCAGCTTCGAACTCAGGTAAGAAAGCTACTGCATCAGTCCGATGTGCCATTGCAACTGTGGGAGCTGCAGTGAAAATTATCGCCACCGCAAGGTCCTCACTGCCAATCGTAACCACCACCCAAAGGCATCATAAGTTCAGAGCGTGTATCTCCCTTGTCATCAGGGAGGCCGGAGTTTATTGAGCCTCGAACATCTTCACGACCGTTTACCCCTTGGAATGACTTGCAGGGTGAATCTGTCTGAAGACCCACTGTTGAAGCTCTTCAGAGCTTCATCAGTTGAGAGCGTCCCAACGTTAAAATTTTTTGGAACTATGCTCACTCCACGACCAGACTGCTCACCGCTAGCATTACTCTATTTGATGTGGCTGAGAAGGAGATCTATGTGATTGAGTTCTCCGGCCCATCTGAGAGGAACATCTGTTGCAAGGAGGAGGCAAAAAATATAAAAATACCAAGACCTAATGTTCGAGTTCCGAGGTCAGTACCAAGGCAACCACGTGCATTTGGTGGTCCAGGTAATGGGCTGCTTTGGCAGCATGAAGAACACACTGTCCACACAACACAGAGACGTCCCACCCAGTGGCATAGGGAAGGGGAGGGGGGGGGGGGGGGCGGGTTTAGGGGGTGAGAACTCCCTTGGGCTTCCTGTTCAATGACACCGACAGGCATATATCAAATTCCTTGGGAATTCCAATTTTAGCTATGCCCCTTCGAGGAAAGTCTGATGTCTGTCCACAGACCAAAGATGCAAGACCATGATTTCTTTGAAAAGGTAAATTCCGGGTAGTGGAGCTAGGCGTAGGGTTGGGGTGTCAACCTGGCCTCAACCCCCCCCTTGCTGATTTCCTGCCTACGCCACTGGGACTCCTAGGGTTGTCCCCAATTGGACGAATTGTCTCAAGATCTTCATGGAGCAACTTGAAGACATCGTTAGTCAACTTATTTTCGATATCTTGAGGGGGATGTCTTCGGGACGTCGTAGGGGCGTCCTTTACACATCTTAGTCGAATTTTTCTCGATATCCCAAGAGGGAGGTCTATAGGGCACATTTCAATCGAATGCCTCTGGATCGCCCAAAAAGGAAGTCTTAAGGCCATCCCTTTTGAAAGAGCGTTTGACTGAAAATACAGGGTGGGCCAAAAGTTTTTGCCCCTGTATAAAAATGTGAATATCTCCTGAACGGTTTGGGCTACAGAGTCGAAAAAAAAAACTAAAAGAAAGTTCATTTCATCTTCTTTCTGAAAATGTTTTGTTTTAGGTTCCTATTTTCAAACGGCCATGACTCATCTCCAAATGAATGTAGGAACCTAAAACAAAACATTTTCAGAAAGAAGATGAAATGAACTTTCTTTTAGTTTTTTTTCGACTCTGTAGCCCAAACCGTTCAGGAGATATTCACATTTTTATACAGGGGCAAAAACTTTTGGCCCACCCTGTATATTCAGGGTGTCCCATGAAGACCGAGGGACAGGTTGAAGAGATCCCTAGAATGTCTTTTTACTTTGAGGGACCTATCCGCAAGCCTGAGGACGGAGGAGACGAATTTCAGGTGCGTAATCTTGATAGATGTCACCCACGTGCTCTGATCTCCAACCTCAGATCATTTCTATCAATTTTATCCACTTGATTTGTATAAAGGAGAAGTAACGATTTTCGTACTGTGCATCAGGAAAACGGACGCTAAGGCAAGTGAAAATTTTTGAGATCCTCATTCATTCCGTCATATTCTCAGTAATGACGTCTGACCGACATGTCTGGGTACAACTATCCTGGTTGGAGATCCGAGCCAATGTTTCATTCGAAAAAAAAGTCTTCTTGTATCGTTCTTGAAATTAAGGAATTTATATTTAAAACATGAGTTTAATTTTACCCCATAGAGATGAGTCCCCTTTCTTGGTGGGTTTTTTCAAGAAAATGATTTCTCCCCTTGGAATGATCCTGCACCTTCCATTTTGATATCCTTAAGATGTCCCTAGTAGTTATTTCTGGCATTTCTCTCTTGTCCCATGGGGATGTCTCTGGGACATCTTTGAGATGTATTTGTGCTGTGAGGGTAGTTACGGGATTGGAGAAGATCCCAGTCTGCAGGTTCAAAGCTTTCTGATCGGCTTGCGGCATGCAGAAGGCTGTACCTCAGGGATATCCTGCAGTTCCTCCGCATTCACGATCTGAGTTCTTCAGCTGAGCCACCTATCGCCACTAGTGGGACCTGGTAAGTTTCTTCTGTGTACCCGTTGCCCTCGTGTGAATGGCCACACTGAAGCTCCTGTGGTCAGGATGAAAGAGGGTAACTGGTATATTCCACCAATAACACCATGTGTTGAGACGATAACAATAATAATATTTCCTGGAACAATAAACAGATCGGAGAAGACAAGATGGACAATGAAAAAATAACCGTTTGGTTGGTTTTCTCAAGGGGATAAGAATTGAGATTACTCACGAAAACATGAGAAGATTCAAGAAAAAAAGGGGGAACAATAATAATTAAATTTTAAAACATAACTTGAGAAAACATGAATTGAAGTAATAAGAGAAATTCTTTCGTTTAAATGGACAAAAGATGGTGAAGAAGGCAGACAAGAGTCACGAAAGGGCAAAAACGGGCTTGAAAAGAGCAAACAAAGGAGAGAAGCCAATCTTTGATCATATGAAATAGGTTTGTTTCTTGATACGGTACCCCCATTGTTATTATTTGCGATATCATTTTGTTTCTTGTCATTGTGATGCACTCCATGGTTCTCCAGATCCATTTCAAATGTAGCAGGAAGAAGGAATAATTCTCCCAGCAGCAAGGGAGGCATGTTATTGGGCGGTGCTGTCACGCTCACGTGTCACCTCCCAGCCATTCCCCGCCTTCCTCGTATGCAGTGGCACCCTTATATGCCTTCTCGTAGCGGCAAACCTGCATGTCGTTCCTCGCCACTAGTCCAGTGCAAAATTCCCGGCATGCAACAGGTGCTTTGTGTCTTACCGCAAGTAGAATAGACAGCAGGAGACGCCTATTCTTATGTAAGCCTATGTGTGCATATGCCACTACCTGCGACTCTAAACTCTCTATCTCATTGCTTGGCCTTAAAACTTCAGAATAAAATTACAGACGGTGTCCCATGCCAGCCTTTAGTGTCTTGTGCCTTTAATAGTCATCAGAAGACGTATCAGCAAACCTGGATGTGATGCAACTAAGGGTTAAGCATATGATTAGTCAAAATAACCTCTTCTGGGTGCTGGTGGAATCAATTCTACTGATTAACAAATCATGAAAAATGATGTAATATGGCCTACATTTATTAGATTTTGCATACTTCTTCAGAGGGAGAAGCTGGAATTTTGTAATTGCTGACGAAGCCACAATGAAAACTATAGTTTCAGAATTTTAATGATTAGGACACTGTTCATGTGATGCTTGAAACCCATGTTACTCACAAACTCTTAATTGAATGAAGCTCCAGTGGACTATTCCAATTCACCAGTTATTGGCTGTATCTAGGGGAGTCCTGGATCTAGATATATCCAGGACAAACACCCCATCCCAAGCTTATTTTGGGTTATGCTGTAATGGGACCCTTTCTGTTTAACATCCAACCATTGGGCTTCATTAATATCTGAAATTCTGTTGAAGTGGATGTAAAAAAAAAAAAACTAAACAAAAAGCTAGGGTGCAGGCTGGACTCAAACCTGCAATGTTCAGTCAGGTGTCTAAGTCATGAACCATTGGGCTAGAAGCTCTGGCTCTATGAAGGGGTAATTAATAAGAATATTGATAGAATAACAACAATGCTGCCCTAAATATAAGTGGATCCAGGGCAGCCTTGATATTGCCACTATTTTCACCATGTCAATCATCTTGACATGGTGAAGATCAACATCAACCCCATTGACATTCAATGAGGTTGATAGTCCCAACTTTTAGGCTGTGTAATTTTCACCTCCAAGGGATTGAACTCCATCTTAATGCTGTTTTGCAGCTTATCTGAAGTTGCAAAAGGAGCTGATGTGCTGATTTTATTAAAATGTTTTCTTGTACATTTCTTATCCCTGGAAATCATCACTTAGGATGAATGCTAATAGGAAAGTTTTTTTTGCCACTTCTTATTAGTTTGATGCCTAGTGGCACAAGAACATCCTTTGTGCATCTTTCACTTGATGTTTTTGTTTGTGACTGGTAATGGTTGATGCCAACCTGAAATATTATTTTATTTCAATTTATAACTCATGACTGGGTGGACAATTACCAAGTTACCCAAAACTAATTGTAGTAATGCATGATTTGTACTCAGTTGTTCCCAATCTCTATAGCTAAGTATATCTAATAATCTTTTTTTTTTTCTGCTGATATAGGTCTTGCTCAGGCACTTGGCTAATTGGAGCCTTTGGACTATATCTTATCTTAGTCTGGTATTTGCTGAAAGGACCTTGATGAATCATTAACTGATCACTTCACACTAGCCTTCAGTGATGGATACAGTAGGCATATTCTTCTACCTGTCATACTTGGGCCTGCCTCTCCTGACTGCCACTGAATCTGTTTTCAATGATGGAGGTGAGTTTTTTGTTCTATTGATTGAGGTGCTAGGGGGTGTAATAAGCATAGATCTGGCTTAATGCACTGACCATGGCCAAGAATGTTTTATCATTGCCTTATTTACCTTAGACCCAGACCTAGGTTTATCTTAGGTGATGGGGTCTTGCCCATCTTTATATCTAGTTCTTGGGCAGTATACCTGACCTAGAGTTAACCCTGCCTGATGGGGAAGAGTTTCCTTTGAATCATTAACTAAACCCAATGTTTATGCTAATCTCCCATTTTTAGTGTCATTAATTTCAAACAAATGGAAACTGGAATTCTAGATCAAACTTTTCCATTGCTTGTATCCTACAGACCTGAAGACTATTTGCAGGGAACTTTTCAAAGGCAGTATTGTTTTTTTTCAAAGGCATTGTTATTGGCAATCTCGCCTGCATGAATATCTGACCATGGGCATTGTTTGTCAGACCTGTTACTCAAATGGCTTTCTCAAGACTTTCTAATAAGAAGGTGGTTCTTTAAGAATCTGATTTTGCAGATGCTTTAGAAAAAATATCAGTTATAAATTATATAATGCATCAAATCATCTCGAATAGCTTAGGTTAAGTTGTACTCTAGCTTTGGTTTGTTAGGCAAGAATGGCTGAAAGACAACCTGGCATTTTCTCTGTGTTCAGCTCCGCTGATCTATATGTAGATGACATAGTTTGGCCCTGGTAAACTTTCATCTCCAGCTCCATTATTTACACATTTTTATTATTGAAAAACCATTAAGAGTACGTACATGTAAAGAATGTGGTAGAATAAGAAGTAAAGCCAAATGCATCCAGTTACTCTTTGCATTGTGATTGACCATTTTGATGATGTTAAAGGAAGTAAAAGTGGAATCCTGACAATTCATTTTTAAGATATACTTGTAATGAAAATACTAAACACTGGTGGACCCCTTCTCATGGGAACCCAAACCCCCTAGGCATACCTAAGAGGACAAAAAATAGAATGATGTCATATCCCTAGTAATATTGCTGAAGTATTGTGACAGCATTGCTTGATTCCCCCCCCCCCCCCCCCCCCCTCTCCCTTCCCAAATGGGCAGCATCATCTGAAAATCATCTATAGTGATGTGTCCCATAAAGTCATTATCCATGTCAAGCAGCCATAATGCTGATTTCATCCTTCTTTACAGACATTCCGATCGTGGAAGGTGTGCGCAACTTTGACATTCCCAAAGAAGATGGCATCCTTGTGCTGAATCAGGAAACCTTTAATCAAGCATTGATCTCTCATAAATTTGTCCTTGTGGAATTTTATGCACCATGGTGAGCTCTTAATCATTCTACAAGGGTGGTTCAAAAATTAACTGCACTTTTTATTCCTGAAAATCTATGGTACATCTGATCTTGATGAAACTACGCCTCCTTGAGGTATTCCCCTCCTACATGGATGTACTTGTCCCATTACTTTGGCAACACCTGGATGCCAGAGGCAATAGAATACGTATTGTCGAGTGTGTAGCAACTTTACCATTTCATCTTTGTCCTGAATTTTTTCAGTGGAGGCAATCTAAAATGTCACCATTGCATGCTTGAGCTCTTTGATTCTGGTGTAAGGCAATGAATCCAAGTTTCATCACTTGTCAAAATGCAGTTAAGGAAGTTGTCTTTTTCTTCGTTGTAGCAGTTGAGATGATCTGATGCTATGGCCACTCTGTTAGACTTCTGACCTAATATCAGTTCTCTTGGTACCCATCTCATAGTCACCTTTGTGTACTTCAAGTAAATGTGGATAATGTTTTCGACACAGCCAATGCTGATGTTTAGTTCTGCAGTAAAATCTTGCACGGTAAGGTGGCAATTCTCCAGAATCATTTGTTCAATTTTGTGGATGTTCATAGGATTCTCAGTCTCATTTTGCAGTCTCAAGCAGGTGGCTGCACTCAAGGGACTGTCAAGGATTCTTGCACTGATCAAATACACTTCTCCTTGACAGTCCTAGTCTCCATAGATAACTGTGCTTGTTATCTTTGAAAAATATCAGCTGCCTTCACATTCTTTTTCATGTGAAATTATATTATACAATGCTGTTCAACCACTGAGGATACAGGATCAGATGCTGCATCCATCTCACTAAATTGAGCATGTGCAAGGGTTGCCAGTCTTGGTGTAGAGCACAGAGAGAATTGGTACTATTTGTCTTATTAGAATTTCAGTTTCTTTTCTGCCCTATTGATTTTCTAGAATAGAAAGTGCATGTAAGTATTGAATCACCATTGTATATGCAAATGTATAAGGCCTAGAGGTTATCTTCATGGCAAGTTTGAAACTGTATGATTGCAGTGAGCAGCATGGGTTATAAGCCTAGGTCATTTAACCCTTTCATGGCATGTGATCATTATAAGTATCATATCTTTTGAGACTGCTCTTGAGTTACTATATTTTAAAAACTGGTTTTAAATTGTACCAGTTGATAGCTCTTGATGAGGGTTATTTGCAGATACACAGTTTGTTTGAACAGGCTGTTATTCAGGCAAATTAGATCAAAAGCAAGGTTGTGAAGAGAAATTTTGCAAATAATTTCCTAGTTATTCATCTTAATTCAGCCATGAAAGGGTTGAAACTAATCCAGAGTTTGCAAGTTATGTTTTAGACCTAAGCCTACATGAGGCTTAAGGGCTTCCCTGTTTGCCTATGCTTCACTTTCCTGTCATGTCTTTTTCAACTGTGACTCTCCTCTGTAAATGCAAATTTCTGCCTCCCTTTGCAACATCTCCATGAATGGCAAGTGATATATATCCACAGTGATGAGCAAGCAAACAAGCAGTATATGATTTGAAAACATCTTTCTGTTTAATTTTGCCATGAGGTATGGCATGGTGAGTCAAGGATAAGATAACTGATGCTGTTGCTTGACTTCCCTTCTTATTAGACAAAAAATGGATGGGCATCTTAATTTGTGAATGGAAGACAGAGACACAAAGGGTTATAGGAGACACAACACAAGGGAGACAGGGTTAGAGACACAAAGATGTTGAGGAGTTATTTTCTTAAGTAGAGCCAGGTGAACCTGGCTCTACTTTCAGACTCTGATTCCAGACTTAGACCTGGGACAGTCCCAGAACAGCCCACAGAATGGCTGGGTTGCATGAAGGTGCTTTTCACTGCAGGATGAAGGTGAGAGTCACTGTTATGACAAATCCCAGGGAATGCCTATCCTAGGACTACCCCTGAGTATCATATCTCAGTTGAAACAAGGCTAAAATGTCACCTGCTTGTGGAATCTCTTGGCATACAGCCCAGCATGGATACCAAAGATGTCAAACCTGTAAAGCTCATTAAAATAATTTGATTTTGGTTGTGTTTATTGGGATCTGCTGCTCCTCATGGCCGAATTGGAAACATTTTGAAGTGCCTTAGTTAAACAGCTGCTGTGGGTTTACTCTGGTAGCTAGAAATTGACCATTTTCATGGGGCCAAGAGAAAAGATAGATGGATACATGGTATGATTTGTAGACCCCTGCTTCATCTGGAAGTTGAAAAGTGAATGCAAAAATCTTGGCCTATTTGACCACCTGGTATTTATTTCATGGCTCTTTCAATGTCCTAGGACCAATTGAGTAAGGTTGGGGTTTAGGCTATAGAACATATTAGAGGTAAAATGTTGAGCTCTTTCATGCTCTCTCCAGGATGGCATTCTTTTGTATCTGACCTTTGTTCCACTTCCAACACAAATAAGCAATGAATTTGACTGCAGGAAAGTCTTGCTCTTTTTTTAATTTTCACCAATAATAAATTATAGCATCTGAAAGGCTCCAACTAAAGCTTGCTAATATTTCTCAGTTTGGTAGGCTCAAGAAATTTCTAACTGCTATGCAAAGTTTCAGTATACAGTGGTACCTCGCATAACGAACACAATTCGTTCCAGCGGTGCGTTCGTTATGCGAGGTACCACTATACTTACCTTTTGAAATAGCTACATCAGCTAATAAGCTTCCACAGATTAGTGGGTGGAGTCCTAAAAAGTCCTTATGATGTGATTATATTATGTAGAGCCAGAGGCAGTGATTGCATGATGAATATACCAGCTGAATTTTGAAAACATGGAACATTTTATGATTGCACAGGTGTGGGCATTGCCAAGCCCTGGCTCCTGAGTATATCAAGGCAGCAAAAGAATTGAAAGGGGATAAGGATATTGCACTGGCAAAAGTGGATGCTACTTTGGAAAAACCTCTTGCTCAGCAATACAACATACAGGGCTTTCCCACTCTCATATTTTTCCATGATGGCTTGAAGGTTGAGGACTATGATGGTCCACGAACAGCAGATGGTAAGTCTTTTTTAATTATGTATTTGTCATATTCTGGTAATTCAACTTAAAACTGAATAAGTTCATTGTAGTTTTTTCCTGGTAGGATACCTTCCATTCCAAGGTGATAAGGTAAAATAATCACACTGTGAGTTAATGGAGTTGTTCCAGTCAGTGTGCCATTGTTGCTAGTGTGTATATGGGCTGTTCTTTGCAAGTGTCTACAGAGCACTTCTCATTCTTCTCATGAATGGATCCCAATCAACAGTTCTACTCCCTTTCAACATGGACTTGAGCTGCAGTAGAGGGGAAAGTCACAAGGTGCCTAGTCCTGTGAATAGGCTGTATAGTTGACAGTATGCAATCTGAGTTGCCCAGTGGCATGCTACTATAAGAACTTAATGATGCATGTGCAGGCACTTTGCCCTGTTATAGATACTACTTTTTTTCTGGAAAGTTCTTTGCATGCCACTCAGTCACTACCATCAGCCATCCAATGGATTCATTGGACTAGGCACATTGAAATTCCTTTTTTATGGCTTGAGTTCATTTTGAAGGGATGGGGATCTGATTGAGATGCACCACAACCATGTCAGTTTAAAATGGATGGTACAGGTATCTCTGAAAAAAAAAGAAGACTTCTAATGAACTTTTGGAAATCCCTCTCTAATGTTGAAATGCTGCTTTCCTTTAATAATTTTACCCCCACTCTGTTTGAAAACCTGGATACTTCTCTAAGATCCCTGATCAATCTTTGTAGTATTTTCAGTAAATATGAACTCTTCTCTGGCTTGAACATTGCCAGCAACTTTTGACAGATGTACATACACATGGAAAAATTGATTTGAGTTTCCTGTTATCATGCTTTCTGCTGAATATTTAAAAAACTTTTTGTTACATAGATATAGCAAAGAAATGTAATTTCATAGAAGTTGGGAAATTTCTTAAAAAGGGCAATTTTAAGAGTTATTCTTGCAGGCAAGAGCAAAAATGGCAGTCATGTGTTTTTCTATGTTTCACCTAAGGCTTTTCCTTTGTTTCTAACTACACACAGTGTTGAAACTTGGAGAATACCTTACTGCACCTTCCTCCATGACTATGCCAAATATGCCTATCCAATGTCCTATCTTGGAGATTTTAACCTTAATGGCATCTTGTATTCATGTTTGACATCCCTGCAGAAAACCAGAAAAGAGATCATTATGAACTGACATTTTGATCAGTTTCTAATCTTTTCATACAGTAAGCCTCTAAAATGGATTCAAGTTTAGTCTGGATGAAAACCATATGAGGTCTCATTTCTGGTTATACAATAATCCAATATCTTCAGGTGCTGAAGATAGAAGAGTCAGTGTTCTGATTCATGACATCCTGGCCATAGCCGATTTTCGTCCCCCCCCCTTGCACAAAGCACTGTTAGGAATTCAGAGGCCTCAAAGCTGAAAGAAAATGATCTTAACCACATCCATGGCAATGGAACCTATTCATTGGGTCATACTTATATGTAGCACACTGTAGAAATGCTATTCTCTGAAGAGGTATGTTGAGTTTTTTATGACTAAAGATAACTGGGTGTAATGTACAAAATGTAATTAAATTGATTACATTCACTTTAATGTTAGTGTGTGAAAGGGTTAACTCCATTTATTGAATTTCCAATGGAATCATATGTTTAAATGGTTCATTCAATTTGATTTTAATTTAATGGCCTCTTTCTGCTCTTGAAAACTTGCTTTCTGTTCAGATGATGATTGCAGTTGAAGTCACTCATTGGATCATACTTCATGTTGGAAGGAAAAATACTCCTTGTAGAAGAAATATGTACCATAATGATATTTCAAAGAAGGAAAATAAATCTGATGTTGCAAATTTTTCCCATGCATCAGTTTTAGGGCATTTGGTGTTCCAACTGGGTGTTAGTGATAAAATGATTTTGGTGACTGAGTTTACCTGACTTCTTGATTGTATTATTGGCCCTTTTCTTGATTATCCAAGGGTTTTGCAGATGAAAATTTAATTTTGGTAAGCATTGGGTATTTTAGATACTTAGTGTTTTTCCTGTCTTTTTTGTTCTTGTTGGGGCTTGTTCCACCTGGTTTGCTTGGGGAGGGATCATGATGGGTTCAGTTTTGCAGAAAAGTTCCTTGCCCTTATAACCTTGACAAAAATTTTAGGGGTTTTGGAGACCTTCTCCATGAAGTAAATGCACTCTCTTCCCCCTCTGGCCTCTAAAAAGAAAAACTTGAGCAGTCACCTGCCAATCTGTTCAATAAATAGAAAATGATTCCATGATTCACTTTCTTTACAATGAAAAGGACTGTTCATTCAGTACTACTTTTCCTAATTTGTTTTCATAACATGGCAAAAGCTGCTTCTCATTGGAAAGTATGAAAGCTTTCATTAGTAAGAAAAAAAAATTACGATTTTGAGGGGGTTGTGCTACAGTGCTACACATTCTACTGTTGTGAATGTGTAGCTGAAAACCAATAACTAGCTACTTGAACTTTGAAGCCCCTGCTGCCAAAGAGAATTAATGGCAAATGAGCAATCAAGAAGTAAAGTGAAACATTGGAATATGAAACCTTAGACCCTTATTTGATCATATGAACTAATAATTGGTTTTGTCCCTCCCTCTTTGTTGTTACTGTCCTCATTGGAACCTAGGCATCCACCAACACACTAACATTTAAAAATAAATAAATTTTTACTTGACTCTATGGTCATCCAAATGGAAATAAGTAATGAAATTAGCTGTGCGGGTTTGTGAATGGTATCATTATGTTTGGGAAGAATTACCCTATATGAATGCTCATAAAAAAAATCAATTTAACTCTTTGGTAGGAGGGGGATTAATCTGAAAATGAAATTGTTTTATGTGCTTGCAGGGATAGTGCAGTACATGAAAGTTAGACTGGACCCTGAATGGAAGCCACCTCCCTCCTCAGTTCTAGTTCTAATAGCTGAGAACTTCACTACTGTGATGAATGCACAACCTCTGATGTTGCTTGAGTTCTATGCTCCATGGTGTGCACATTGTCAGCGTTTTGCACCTGAATATGAGGGTGCTGCAAAGGAACTTCTTCCACAAGGCATCCCCCTTGCCAAAGTAGATGGGACAGTTGAGAAGAGCATAGCTGATCAATATGGCATCAGTGGTTGGCCCACATTGAAGGTGAGCACATATTTATGGGCATACTTGTCAAAGGGTTAATGTAGTTCTGACCCCAGGTGCTGCAGAAGAGGTGACCCCTGCAGAGAACAAGAATTTATTTTGTACACTTGGAAAAGGCTGTAACTTCTTTGGGGATTCCAAATTGTTGCTAGGATGATTCATTGATGAAGTCAAAAAGCAATGTAACTCTGCGAGGGTTGCTTGCAACAATGACAATTGACAGAGATGAGGGGGCTAATTCTTGCTCCTTGCATTGACTTTTTTTAATGATCCATTGCAAGGTAACATAGTAAGTTGGATCAACTTAGGTTCAACTTTGGAATTGTTTGTGCAATATCAGGTTGATATTTAACCCCTTAAGTGGGGAATTTCTTGGACAGAAGCCTACAACCACAGTCAGAAAATATTTTCATGGGAATAACATTCTGTGTTTGAGAAAGAAATGTACCACACTTTCTTGAGTTTATACTCCTATTTCGAGTTTCAAAATCACGTGTAACTTGAACTTGAAATATAATGGGGCTAAAAAAAAATGCCAACAAATTGAGGAGCATTTCACCATGAAGGATATATATATGTCATACCCACTGAAGAGGTTAATTGTTGACTTCACATGTAGTTTGTCAGAAGCCAGTGTTGTTTCAACATTATTCAACACTATCCTGCTGCTTGGAATGTTATCTCAAATGGAACTACTTTATTGCTTATTGTGGCATTGCCAATTTACATTGCCAGTGCTGAACAGTCAGTGAGCACTCTTTAGAGCAGGGATTCTTAATCTTTTTGCACCTATGGACCCCTCAGATCCTCAAGTATTACCCATGGACCCCCACCCCTGGTTATCAGAAACTTTGGAACACCTGGATTTGTGATTATAAATGATGTTTTTTGGGAGCTACCTTTAATTATATATTTAATTTTCCAAGGACCCTCCATGGACCCCAGGTTAAGAACCCCTGCTTTAAAGGATCAAGTCTTGCTATGATCAGCCATGAGGCAGTAGCCCCATAGGGATCTCTCACTCTCAAGCAAGGAGGACACTGCCATGGAAGTTAATTCCTCATTGTGAATAAAGGAATTTGCTAGCTCAAAAGCATGCAGAGTGGCTGTCTTGATGCTACAGTGTTTTAAGGAAATTGCTAGTAAATTTATTATCTGTACATCATTGACCTTTCAGGCTTCCATTTTCAAAAGTCTCATGTGTGTCTCATTTTTTTAAATTTAATTTCTTAGGACAATTGGTGGAACAGTTGAAGAATAGCCTGAGAGGCAAACCATAGCATTAACTGAGCCATGTATTGGGATGGCTAGATTGTATTTGTACCTGGAATGATCGTTTTCCCATTATGGTTTGGGAAGATCTTGTAAAATAGTGGCCAAGTGTTACATTATGAATGTATGTAAAATAATGAATTAAGGAGGAGTAAACTGTAAGTTCTTGAAATGTTCTAGAAGTCAGGAAATTGCTTTGCTTTATTTGGCAGCATTTTAGAACATATATAGTGGACTTTTTAACCCTTAGTGGTCCAGTTTGACATAGTCCAACAATCTCCATTGTGATACAATTAAAATGAACTGCTAAAGTTTAACTTGTACCAGGTACAAAAGTTGGCAATTGTTTTCAGAAGCATGCACATGTATCAGACATGCAAAAGGGAGTAAATTAGAGAATTATTTCTTTCCTTACATGTTGTATAATCCTGAATTGCAGTCCAGCAGTGTCTTAGTACGAGTACTCACAACTTGGGAATATGCTGCCAGAGGGTCTTACAGCACCTAGGTGCTGTTTTACTATTAAAAGTGTTTAAATTATTGTCAAATAAATTTTAAGGGATCCAGCAGGACTAGAACTGGTTAACCTAACTGCTTCAGTTAACTGTTAACTGTTAACTGCTTCAGTTGTTATATCTATAATGTGGCAAAAATTATTCTGGGTGCCTCGCAGGTATCTCGTCATGGGCGCATGTTTGACTACAAGGGCCCCCGTGACAAGTCTGGGATTGTGAGCTATATGCTTGACCTGAAACTTCCTCCTTCTACAGAAGTGTCCTCGATTCAAGAGCTGCAGAATAAACTCTCTCGTGTTGATGGGTCTGTCATTGCCTTTTTTTATCAGAAGTCCAACCTCTACGATGAATATATGGCTGCTGCTTTCTCTCTCAAGTGTGAGTGGATCTTCTTTGTGTCTGTTAAACACCATTAAAAAAAAAACTGAGTGGTGAAGCAGCAGATAGGAATGTACTCCTTAAATTTCCCTTTTTTGCTCTATCAAATCTGCTGCAAGAATCTTCATGTATTGTGTACTGAAACAATGGAGGCAAAGAGAACTTCTAATGATAGAGAATTTACTGTGATTGTGATGAACAATTTCAAGTCACGAATGGGAAAGAATAGGGTCAAGGGAGCACTCAGTTTTTTTAATGTTATATTTTGGAAATTGTGTGTTGAGAGTTCTGTGCTGATCATCTACAGTGATGGAAGACCAAGGCAATATCCTGCATACATTCTCATCTGAGATATTGGAGAAATACAAGACAAAGCCTGATACCATTGCTGCTATCATACCCAAAGCTCTCATTTCAAAATATGAGAAGCAAATTCAGTTCTTTGGAAGCGTAAGTTCCCCAATCTACTCTCATGACACCTGCACAATTGTTGAACTTTCATGTTGGACCACACCATGGATGAAAATCTTGATATAAAACCCATTAGGATATTGATTAGAGCTAAAAATCCAATTGAAGTATCTGTGATTTCTCCAGATTTGTAGTACCAAATGGAATGATTACCTACTAGATCTTATGAAACTACACTACTTTCTAAAATCAATGTGTTCACTGTTGCAGATCAGAAATATATACATGTAACAGGGGAAGTGAAAGCAAAATAAAAATAATTTATGAGGGAGGAGGGTTTGCTTTCTAAATAGCCCATCAATCCTGAGAACTTTGTGTGGTAATCAACATGGCAGTTGCTCCTCCGACTGCATTTTTACTTTGGATATGACACCCATGCTTAAACCCATTAAATACTGAATTATTTACTGCCTATTGTTCTGGGCCAGGGATGAGCAATCTTTTTTGACTGTGGACTGCTAGTGAGGCCTTAGGTACAGTCTAACTGTATAAATCCATAGCTGTAGCAACTGGCAGTAGAAACATTTTGGATAGGGTTTGTTTGGTCAGACTTGTGGCCTCAACCCTGGTGATGCTTGCTACCTGACAATTTTTTAGGATGGGATCTTTTGCTATCTGTTTTTTACTTTAACTTTCTTAAGCTTTGCCTCAACTCTGCAGGCTATTTTGCCATTATGTGGTTCTGGTATTTAATTTCTTTTTGTCCTCTTCTAGGCTAGAGGCTGGTTTCCATACATGGCTGACTATGGTTGATAACAGAAGGAAAGATAGTATGATTTGACAAAGGAAACTTAAACATGAAAGCTTTCATCACCATTAGTCTATACCCCAAATTGCTAGGCCTACATGGCATGGGACAGGCTTGATAAAAGGGAAAAAAAAAATGCAGAAAGTTTCATTTCAGAGTGATGCCCCACAACTGTCAGACCTATGGAGCATTAGAAGGAGATAGCATACATCACCATGTGGCATTATCTCCAGTTTCAGATGTATAGTATATGTAGTATGCATATGTAGTACAACCAAAAGGAGAGCATTTTTCATAACATTTCTGATTCTTACTCATGGCTTTGGCAATATCACAGCATTGTGTGATATGTAGTTTGTGTTATCAATCTCTTAAAGACCCATATTGCAAAGTCCTAATTTTAATTAGTGGTCATGGCTATGCTAGTATGGAAATTTTCTAAGTGGATCCTCTACTTCAGAACAAGTGCTTTGAATGAATTTTGTGAAGCATGCCTAAAATAATAATAACCATTTGCAGTCTTCATACCCAATTGGGGACAGGGTGCATGAAATTGTTACAAATTGCATGTGGATATGGGCTTCCATATCTGATAACGAAAACATAGCGTACCTGAGTTCCATCATCAACCTTTAGTGAGTGGTTCATTTTAAGACTGGATGGTGAGTTTTTTTAGTGATAATGCCAGAAAAATTCAAGAAGTTTTGCTAATATTGCTCAGATCATGGTTTTCTCCTGATTAGCATTGGTTTTGTTGTAAGTCAATGTTTCATTACTTCTTGCTATAGAAGGGGAGCACTGAGTCATATTTAGTGAAGGAGATCCAGGCACGCATCACACCCTTGGTAGGCCACCGCACCAAGAAAAATGCTCCTGGTCGATATCGAAAGCGTCCTTTGCTTGTGGCATACTATGAAGTCAACTTCTCACATGAATATGTGAAAGGTAAAACAGCTGTATATCTTGCATACATTATACATTTATTTGAATCTGTTCTTGTATGGTTCTATCCTCCACAGATACAAACTTTGTGCGTGAGAAGCTGGTTGAGGTGGCAAAGGACTATCCAGATCATGCAATCTTATTTGCTGTGAGTGACGAGACTGAGTTTGAAGATGAGTTGGTGTCACTGGGTTTGGCTGATTCTGGAGTGGATGTAAATGTGGCTCTCTGGGATGATAAGGATAAGAAGTATGTCATGGAGCCCACAGACAATCTGGACAGTGATGACATTCGGGAATTCATCTCTCTGGTTCAGGCTGGTCAGTCATCTTCCATTGCCCTCAGACAGAAAGTTTATGAAGTTGAAAACAGGAGAGCTGGCTGTAGGTGGTTGGTAGGTTATCCATTGTTGCAAGAAAGTGCCACCACTGTGAGGTGTTGGTTGCCTTTGTAACCATGTCCTTGTTTCCTCCTTGGGACTGAGTTCAATCCTCGGCCTCATTGCCAGGGAAAATTCCATTATGCTATGAATATGATGGGACTCTAAAGAGTAGCACCATTCTCTAGAAGTATGTTAGCTTAAGATCTGGATTGACTCCTCAGCCTGCTTCTATCTTGCTCTCTTCTAGGAATCCCTATTCTTAAGTTTTTTAAATTTTCCACATTGTGGCACTGTTGTATATATACATCAGTGGATCATAGCTTGTGGAAGTTTGTTGCCATGCTTTAGTGACATTTCAGTTTGCTTTCCAGTGATATATGGATGGAAGTATCAGATAAGCTAATACAGTGAAACCTGTGTAATACGGCCACAAGGGGGACTTTTAAAATTCGGCCTGTTCTGACAGGTGGCTGGTATGAAAGGGAATTTTTCCCTATTTTTCCTATAGGCAAATTTAGAGGTACTTGTCAGTCAGTTTTCCAAGAAAATTGAACACACACTATATCCTCAAAAGGTATGGTAGTCTGATTTTGTTAGATTTTATTTATTTTACGTACACCGAGAGAAATTTGAAGACCCTGATTTCATTGTCTGGAGGTCTTTAATGTTTGTTGGACGCATGCACATTTAGCCTGAGCACACTCGCTCCTGCAGAGACACTTTGAGCTTCGTGATCACATCAACTGACTTGCATCCATCCCCTTCTCTGCCAAATGGCACTTGGGCTTATCCATGGCACTCAATGGCCTTAAAGAAAAGTAATAAGATGCACAGAAGAACTTGGTCAACACTCTGATGAGTGTTTTCACACTATTGAGACTGCAAAGATGTGACTTTGACAACCAAGCAACAGGTTGATTCAGGGATTAGAGAGGGGGAGTGGAAAGGGAAGCAAGAGGGAGGAAAGGTGGGAGACTAGAAGGCAGGGAAAGGAAAAGGAAGAAAATCAACCTGCAATATTCCTTCCTGTGTTCTGGCCAGATTAAAGAGTGGCTGGCACAGAGGGTCTGCAAATCCTCAGCTATTGGTTGCGTTAGACAGGTGGCCGGCTAAAACAGGTTATTTTAACATTGAGCCTATGGAGGTAATGATTGGGGCTGAGCATTTCTGGCCGGAAATGGGAGGTGGCTGTAATATGTAATTTGATTAAGGGCATAAGTACACTTGCAGGTAAGAAGAGTAAAGTGAGTGATCTGGTATGGAAAGAAAACTTAATTAAACTTGCAAAATCTCATCAGCAAACAATATGGAAACACAGTGGTTAGAGTGATGAAATTATGCTTATTCTTACAGTCTGCAGTTCATTGAAAAAACCCACCCTGACAGTGTAGACTATGCCTTTAAAAAACACCTCTCAAAGGGTTAAAGGAACTTTATTCAGATAAGTTGATTGGGATGGGATGTATATGACCATCCCATGAACAGATCTCAAAGTCACCTGTGATGAAGTTGCTAAACTCTTGTCAACAAAAATCAAGGAGGGAGTAGATCTCCATATTTCATCCTATACAGTCAAGGTCATGTAGAACTCAATGCTCTGCTATAACTGTGAAGTGTGGATTTCCATTCCAGGGAAAGTGAAGCCTTATTTAAAGTCTGAGCCCATTCCACGGAATCAGGAAGGTTCTGTCAGGGTGGTTGTGGCCAGCACGTTTGAGGAGGAGATTCTGAAGCCTGAAAAGGATGTCCTTATTGAATTCTATGCTCCTTGGTGAGCCCTACTACCTTACATGTGTAGTTGATTGGATGTATTAGATCAATAATGTCATTGTGATGAAACGATTGTATCAGGTGTGGCCACTGCAAGGAGCTGGAGCCAATTTATGAGAGAGTGGCTCAACATGTTGCAAAATCCAATGACAAACTTGTCCTGGCTAAGTTTGATGCTACAGCCAATGATGTTCCACCTGGATTTGATGTCAAGGGGATCCCAACCATCTACTTCTTGCCAGCCTTTGAGAAGAAAGATCCCATTCTCTTTGATGGACCTCGAACATTTGAGGGGATTAATGTGAGGAGTGACTTTTGATCATTTGCTGATATATTGTGCCAAGAGTTTACCTGTACCAATTTTGACAATTGCAGGAGTTCATCAACATGCACTCAAGTGTATTCCTGACTGATGAAGAGAGGAGAGGGGAGCGCATCAAGAAAGAGGAACTCTAGGTTATCGAATGAAACTCACTCTGTGCCGGTACTCATTCTACTCAAAGCCAAAGAGTACAATCTGGGAGTTCCTTGTGCAATCAGAGTTTGGAGATAAGATGAACAGGGACGCAGACCTGGCTTGTGATATAGGTTCCCTTTTCCTCTCAAGTGCCTTGCCTGGTGTCTTCTGTGGTATTCCCTCCATCCTCACAATCCCCTTGTTGTACGATTTTCTTGAATCTCACACCGGTTGATAAGTTATGCACTGTTGTCACAACCAAGTGATGTGTTGTTATGTGGTGAATAATGGGAGCACAGTGATATTGTTGGCATTTCATGTGTTTTACTTTCATGGAAATCAAAGGATGTAAGTAGGAGAATGAGGATGGTTTTATGATGGTCATCCTGGGTTGCTATCAGTGCTTCCCTTCTTTCATTTCTTCATTTAACTCAGGAAGAAATGGAAAACTTTTCAGCTTTTTTCAGTTCTTCTTTCTAAACTTTTTTAGGCTTCTTTAACTGTGAGAGTATATTGCTAGATTTTTTCTTGAAAAAATAGCAGTTGCTTTGTAGGAAGGTGGAATGGGACCAAAGAAAAAGAACCCTATTAATGGGTTCTCAATATTCATGCGAGAACAACGGGATGAGATGCAAAGGAGAGAGGGGAGGGTTTTCAGGAATATGGAAGAGGTGGTTGTTGCTTGCCGCCCAAGGTGGAACCTGCTCGCTGAAGAAGATAAGCAAAGGTTTGTCCTTTTAGTTGATCCAATCATAGTAGCATCATTACCTTATATGTGATCCAATCAGGATTGCAGTCTTACCATGCTGCAATTGACTGATTTGAGCAGGTGGCTTGTTTTTATACTGGCTGAGTTCGAATGGCTTAAAGAGTGAAGTGAAATATACCAGATGATGTCATGGTTACAAGATAGAAGTCTGTTCAGTATAATTTGTGTTTAGTTTAATTTGTGTTGTGGCTTGTGGTACAATGGCTGGTATGCAAGAATGTATAAAACCAATAAAATAGCTATTTTCTATTTTAGGGGGTATCATATGATAAGTTTGATAGGTTGGCCATATGCAGAAACATTTCATACCATCATGATAGGTATAAGAATCATTTCAATCTATTATGATCCAGAGCTTGTTTATTCTTTTTATAATGAGCTACCAGGGTGGATTGCATTGCATTTTACTAATCCAATTAATTATGTGAACCGTCGCAACTTGTGTTGAGCAGATTACTCTGAGACAGATTAAATCCTGTGGAATTCTTTGTATCAATCTGAATTCAATCACTAGTCAAATGTGGTCAGATTAATACCATTAAATAATCACACAACACTCTGGTCAGTAATGTGCACAGAAACACATGTCATTGTTCCTGGGTGGAAGACGATGGATAGGAGGTTGTCATCAGGAAGATTCACGAATACCTATCATGATAGGTATAAAATACCTATTGTAATATCAATAGGTATGATGATACCTATCAAAATAGGCCTCACGATGGATACCTATAAATTGTTCTTGCATACAGAACTGAGCAAATTATAGACCTATCGCCTGATACCTATCATGATAGCTACCATATGATAGGCTATCGAGTGATAGATTCTTGCATACGGGCCAATATCATGCAGACCCTAGGTTGACGTGCTATTGTAATATGCATGAGGTGCAGTTTGATACAATCAGCAATTACAGCAAATAGATACAATCCAAACATCTGAAGTACCAAACTGTAGTCATGATCAGTCAGGTAATATAAATCTTTCTTCAATAAGTTTTTAATTGGCAACCAAATGCCTTTTGAACCTTTTTCACACCCAGTTCCTTCTTCAGATGAGCAAGGCTTGGCCAACTTGTGACCAAAGAGTAAGAGTATGACTGTTGGGCTTGATTGTGGTTTTTATGCTTTGTCAGTGCTACTGATTGCAAAGTAATTAACTGGAAGCACAAAAAATGAAGTTGAACTGAATGAGAGCTTCAGAAGGACTGGGGTAAATAATTACTCTATGAACCCTTTCAAGACTTGAATGACATAAGTTGTACATCAAGCTAGTACATGTAAAGACTCTGCTTGCTTGCCGTACAACAGATGTCATTGGAGTCTTCAAAGGGTCATTAAAACAAAAAATTTACTTATTAACCCTTTTGCTGCAAAGAGCGACTTGAATTTCTTTATTATTTATGACTTTTCACTGCATAATATGAATTATTTAAACCCTTTACCAAAATTCAATCTGCAGCAAAAGGGTTAAATGAAAATTGAGAAGGAAAATGTTAACCCTGACAAGTGAACTGAGACAAAACTGATCTGACTCCTGACTTTTATATAAACAAAAAACAGCAATATGAACAAATTATAAAAGTCACTTTTCAATATGGCCACCATTTTTGGGGGGCAAAACAGGCCTTTGATTCTCTTAGGAAAATTATCCATGATGACCACAAGTTCCTCGTTCATTATTTGACTCCAGGCTTTTTTCAGGGCCACTTCAGCAAATCCACTGAGTCATATCTTGTAGCCAAGGCTTTTTTTTCTTCTCCAAGATTGACCAGACAGAATAATTCATTGGATTGAGATCTGGAGAATTTCAAGGCCAAACATTTTGGTCTCCCACTTCTGAAAAGAGTGACAATTTATCTTCTCAAAGAGAAGGCTAAACTTGGCTAAATGCCCAGGTGCCATATCCTGTTGAAGAATCCATCAGTCATATTTGAAATTTTTCCTTGCCCGGGGATTTACCTTCTGTAAAATGCTATCTTGGTAGGTTTTGACATTGATCTTGACTCCTTCATCCACAAAAACCAAAGGGGTTGTGATTTATTTGAAGTGATTCCTGCCCATCACTGAAGCTGGAAAATTACTGTGACTGATCTCTCGATTGGAATTAGTTTATGAATCTCTTGGCAACAATTGATGATCATTCTGATGGTTGTGGCTTTGCTCAGTTGTGAACATTTTTTTTACCTGTAAAAGGAATTGAATAATGGCAGTGATAATTTTCTGGCTCTTTTGTGCTTTTTTGAGCCTGTTGGCTTTCATCTTTTCATTTAGGAAGTGGGCCTTCATCAACTTGTAAGAGTGATACCCTCACCCAGTGGTGCCCAACCTTTTCAGCTAGGGGGCACATAGCTCACTCCCACAGCCATTGTAGGCCTGTCACTAGTATCATAGGAGACTATTTTAAGGAAACCTAAGGGTACTTATTGTGGGTTAGGGCCTCACAGGCCACTTGTAAGCACCTCAAGGGCCACTTTTATCCCATGGGCCATGGATTGGACACCACTGCCCTAGCTCATGTTTGACCTTTTTGCACACTGAAAAGTCACTGATTTTCATATGTATGTTCGCCATAACTTGCATTGACCATTGTGAATTTCGCTTGATTTGTTTCTTGATGCCTTGTTAGTTGGCAGAAGTGCAAGCAGTGGCAGATCTTCCACTTTATTTTACAGTCAAATGTTGTGCCAAGCTTCTGATATTGTTTGATCATTCTAGACACAGTTGTGCTATAAACACCTAGTTGTTTTGCAATTTCTGCTTGCTTCATTCTACTCTTGAAAAGTTCTATTATGGCTTCTTGTTTAGTATACATCTAAAAAATAAACATTATAAATATTTTGAGAATTAAAGTAAATAAAGAAATGAATAAGCTACAAAACAAAAAAAAGTTTGAAATTTTGTCATGAGTTTAAAAAGTTATAAGCATTTAAACTTTCCAACCAAACTTTTCATGCACCCTGTAGAAAAATATCAACTCTAGAATCATACATTTCATAGGACAGTCCAGGAAAAAAATTACTTTGTCATATCTTGGATCTCAGTCTAGGATATGTTGCATATGTTTCAGGTGGAAAATCAGAAGAAAACCCTCTTAACCCTTTCAGTGACAAATTTTTATGCAATATTGCAGCTACTGAACTTTACACACAATAAACTATGAGTGGTGACATCTGGTGATGGTTATTGTAAATTGTCCGCTTTGTATGGATCGTTTTATAATTACAGCAATTTTAGTGGAACATTAGTAATAGGACAAGGGATGCCCCTGTATCAGCAAAAGGGTTAAGAGAGATAATATTCAGTAATACCCTTCGGCATGGGAGGAATTCTCTTATTTCTGCCAATCTCTGATTTCCTTCCACTGAATGTGGCCTGTATCCAACTTGGGAAATAAATTGCTCCTTTGTATGCTGTTTTTTGTGGAGCTGTGATAAGAGGGCATAGAAATGCACGTGTTTTCCAAACGATGATGAATCTATAGTATACAGATAAATATATAGGGTGCGATGAAATAAAAGGACTCCTTGACTTGCCTCAGATGACCTGACTTACTTGGCTGATTTACCCCAGACTGCCTGTCTTTACTTGTTCACGCTCCATCCTCTGTGGCTTCTGCTCTATTTATGACACTCTTACAGCCACTCTGCAGTCAATCTGCTGTTGGACCTATTCATTTCCCCTTCTTATCTCAACTTGTCTTCAGGCCTGTGAATCCTCCCATTCATATTTCTATTGAAGAATATATATTGGTGTTGTTACACTCCTGCCTCACCTTTTATAGTGATGTTCATGCCTAAGAAACTACCACCTTTGCACCTTTTGATAATCAGAAGCCCTAAACCACCTATTTGCTGCACCTTTTTTTCGTCATTAATTGTTTCTGTGCCTGCATCCTGATCACACAACAACCAGCTTGCCTGATTTGAAGAAAACCCACTATACTACTCAAAACCATTGTTGAATTTTTGCTTTCTTTCTGAGACACTGGGGTGTTCAGAAGTTCATAACAGGTAGTTGGATTCCCATGCTCTGCAATATGGTTGTCATCTGAGGAGAAAGCTTTAAAGGGAGCTAGGTTTTTGCAAGGAAACTTGCTTCCTCAGTCCTTTTGAATACCCAAGGCAATGAATGGGAATGCTGTTGGTGAAGGAAGATATGTGTCGTACTATACAAGGGTGGTAATATTATTCAAAGCTGATTTTTTTATTTGGACATTGCAGGTACAATGATGCGGCAAAAAAGGAAAGGGAGAAGGAGAAGAAGGACCTTACAAAGAAATATGACAGTTATGGTATGCCACTGTCAGAACGTATTCGTGAAGAAAATGAGAAGAAAGCAGCAGAGCGAGCTATGATTGAAGATATAAGGAGAACAGTACAGGATGGTTTCAATAAGGGAACTCTAGTGGATGAACTATTTCATTTCATAGACTTCAACATCTTCGTACGTACAGATGAGATTCATCATCTGGTTGATAAGTATCGTCCAGCAGAAGTGGCTGCTGTTGAGTACACAATCTCCCAGGGAGTTACAAAGAAATTACATGCTCTCCTTCACCCTGACAACATTCCATTAGGATATCGATCCCAGGCTCAGGACTTTGCAGCTGAACATGGCATTCGATTGGAACTGCAAGGGAACCTGTTGGAGAAGAACTATCCAGGAATAGTGATTAGACTCTTGAATCTTCTCAATCCATCAGGGGATAAGGCTGAGTATCCTCCATTCTACACCATGCCAGACCAGGTTGAGAAGGTCACGTCTCTTTTGGAATGGTTGTGGATGCATGGTCAGCGGAGAGGTCAGCGAAACCCATTTCGTGTTTATCAACTCAATCATCTTCTTTTCCATCTAAGAGCTGTTTGCACTGGTGAGAACCTGGCTTACCCATCCAGTGTGACAGCCACAGATGTGCTGCTCAACTCAAGCTTTGATCATGTGGGAGGAATAGCTTGCAAGTATCATAGGGAAGAATGTGAAAGCACAAGACCATGTGTGCTGAGCTTGGTGGTGCGCCAAGCATACCTCATTTCTGATGCCATCTGTGAGCATTTTGGAGTTGAACTCCAGCCAAACAAGCACTGCCCAGTGCTTTGTGAGACCCCTTATCTCTCTGTTGATGAGGATCCAGGAAGAGAGTGCCATGGAGGAGCCACTGCATCAGCTGCACATCTTGACCAAGGAGATCCAGATGTTGACAATAATGGTGCTGGTTTCCACATGGTTCAACATAATAAGAAACCAATTGGGAAGGCTTCTGTAGATGGTGGGGCACTCCCTGTAGCTGGATGTGGTCGTGGTCGCCTTGCTGATCAGCTAGCTAAGCTCAAATTCCAGAAATGACCTTACCTTTTTGTTGCCATTGCTGATCACCCTTTTTTCTGTATAAATACTCAAGCTCTTCTTCAAGGATATTCTGCAAATGAGCACATTCCATTTTCATGACTTGAAACTCAAACAACTTTCAAGAAAATGTGCATTGAGATACCTTTTTTTCTTTTTTAAAAACTTGCCTGGGGAAAGGAGATTTTCTGCAGTTTCAGTTTTACCACTGACATTGGTGAAACTCCATCTACAGTATTTCAGTTTTGGAGAAATGGAAAACTTTTCTTGGTCTCCATTTATATGAAGAATGGGCTTTCTTTGTTTCATAAGTCTTTCTGTTGAAGTATCTCTGTGGACTATAAGATGGCTCAGCTGTGAATTCCATGTGAATGATTTTGGTTGTGAAGGTTGTTGCTTGATGTAGTATATGAGGAAAATAAAGAAATGAGACTTTTCATATGAAAGTATTGACAGAATGAAGGGGCAAGAGGTGCTATCACAACAATGAGCTGTGTAGAAAGATGTATTCATCTTAGGGAGTCCTAGTTGTAACTGCATACTGTGAGACACTATGTGATGGGCTAAAGATTTTAAACTAACTGGAATTTTTTTCCCAAGAATTTTAATCCTTGAAGATGGTATTTCTAGGTTTGAGCTAACACATATGTAGTGTTTGTTAAAACCCATATATAGAGCAGACATTTGATTTTTGGTTGACATAACTGAGTCAATACTTTCATTACTCAGACACTCAATGCCATGAGGCCCTTACATTCTAGCACTATGGAACATGCATGGTGAAAAATAGATTCATCATGCTCCAATGGGTTAATTTACAAAATATACTGATATCTCCTGAATTCAACATGCTTAGGGTCACTGATAATTGATTTTCATGTTTTTCAAACTTCTATGCGTTGGAAGTGCACAGATATCTTGATAACATCAAAGTCTCATTATTTTGGGTCAACCCAAATATTTTGATTCAGTTTGTGTCTTCCTGGGCTGTGGAACTAAAACAATGGAGAAAAATCAGCCAGAAGGAAACAAAACTGGAATAAATAAAAAAACATTTTAACTCTTTACCATGATTGGGGAGTAGGCCATGCTTTCACTGACATAAATGTTCTTGTGCTTATATCATAGACAGTGTTTTTCTGCTGTTAATGGTTGACACCTCTGAAGTAGATACAGTGGTATAGCTTCCAAGTAACTCCATCTGGCAACTGATTCAAAAGCTAATTTCTCCAATAGCAAAAGATATTAAGGGAAAAAAAAATACATCATTCTTCAGAGCACTTATGGGAGTTTTGTTTCAATATGAGAAAACTAATTCTAAAACTTTCACAACACTTCCACATAGGCAAAACCAATATCATTCTCTGAACAACCTCATTTGCAACTTAGGACAATTCAAGGAAAATTCCCTGTATTACAGTCCTGATGCATTCTTCCAAATTGCTAAATTTTTTAATTCATAGCATAAACTTTTGCTTTTACATAGCCCCATGGGAAAGAATTGAGAGGGTCACATGACCAAGGAGCCAAGGGAGTTGGACCATGTCTCCCAATTCATTGGTTAGGGAACTGATAGCTTAAGAGCTGCCATGCATTGAATGTGTGTAACGACAGAGCCCCATCCTTTTTGGGAGATGATATCATGGAGGTCAAAGGACTCTAATTGGGTAATAGCAAGCATACAGAACAGTTCATAAGTTTTGCCATTGGTATTTGTCATTTGTGTAATGTTGAAAAAAAAAAAGGCTCAATGATTCATTTGGCAGTAAGAGCATATCAAAATTTAGTTTCAGCATATTGCACTCACGCTCACAAAACACTCCTGGGTTCTTAATTCCCCATACTTCTAAACAAAAATGTATTGTGTGCATTTCGTGTGGTTTTCATCAGGAGCGTTGTGAACTTCAGAATGCCTTCAGAATTCATGTTGCACTAGTCACTGAGCCAAATGTGTCCATCCAAATAGCCATTTTGCATTGCTGCAAAACTGAGTAGCCTTCTGCCATTCCAAGCATTGAAACTGGAAGTTTGATGTTTCAAAAAAGTTTCCAACCACTTGACTCTCACATGAAATAATTTCCCCTAAAAAATATTCAAAATCTGTGAGAATATAAAGAAAGCAAATTAGGGAGTGACTTTTGAATCACCCTGTATACCTCTAAGCTATGGCAGTGGATAATAATACAGCATAAAACAACCTTCTGTTCAAATGGAATTCTTGACTAAATTAGAATGAAACAGGGTATTTTGGAACACAAACAAAAGCAAACTGGCCATCCAGGACAAAGAAAACCAGGTTGATATGCCTGTATCAGAAAAGTGAATCAGAAGTAAAACTGCCTCAAGCACTTCAAAGCACTGGTAGTTCTATTTTGGGTTTTCCTAGCTGTCATTTTTCAAAGATGAACCTTGATTTTAACTATCAATAGTGATTCCAATTACTGTAAATCTTCATCTTCCATGAGCCCATGTCAAACCATTCATGTGAAAAGTTGACATTTGCTCTGATTACAAGCCAAGGAAGTGTTATTTACATCTTTTAGTGAGACTGGTATCTCCTATTAATAAAAAATTGCCTTATGGCCTGGAGTGACAATGAAGTGGACCTCTTCATCATTTATTCTTGTCACGTTTAGAGTAGGAAGAAAAAGCCAAGAAGACACCCTTGAGTTCACCTCATCCAATTGATTGTCTTATGATCTCAGGAGAAAAGTTAGCCAATTTTCCCCCCTCAATTAACTCATGCAGCATATAACTTAGTCCCATAACCTCAAGAGTGGGCAAATCACTGGTTCATTTTTGTACATGCTGAGGCATCTTAATGCTGAGTGCAGAGCTTGAGGAAAGGGCTGTGTATGAATAAAGATAATAGGATCAAGAGTTGCAAGTGAACGGTAGTGAGGAGTGGCATTGTATTCTTGAGTGGAACATGAAAGAAGTAACTAAAATAAAGTGTATTTTGCTGTCTGAAAGATGACAAGGTATACAACTGAAAATGACACAGGAAGGATGAATACATCAGAGGTCTGCCAATGGGGCACTTGAGTTGCATGCACTTTGGTATCAGTCACACTGGAATGAGCTGCTCTCCCATATGGATCTGAGGCACTCGATTTCTGAACCAGCAATAGCAGGTTCTCCAAGCTGCACATCATGAGATTGGAAGATCTGAAAACTCAGTCCCATGCCTCATTCCTTGTGGGTCACTCCACTGATAATAAAAGTCTAGAAAGTCAGTCACTGTCACTTGTGCCTGAGATGGCTTGCTATCCATTCCAGGCCTTGATACAACCTGGAAGAAATCATTGAAGGGTAAATTACTTCCAGATTTTGGAGCAGTAGAGGCAGCTCATCTTACTCATCAGGGATGCTAAATCTTTTATATTGCATTTTCTTAACATTGGCTCTTGGAAAAAATTTCTGACAGCACAGATGCTCTCTTCTTTGCACTCTATCTGATGTCAAGGGGTTGATAATAGTCCATCTATGAGCTCATTTATGATGCTTTGGAAATTGGAGTTGTCACCCTGCATGAGTTTCCAAAGATCTACCTTAAGCCTACCTATAAACCATAAAAATCAATGTACACATTAGTTTTCATTGGCCCATTATTAGGTTGCAAACTTTCCAAATTAGACTATATTGTAAGGTGGTACTATTCTGGGGAATCTATGGGCCCTTCATTGAATCATGCTTTCCTTAAATACTTTTGTCCCTGAATTATAATGTGAAATAAAATGTTATATTTGTTATATTATTTATATAATTATAAATGATCATATAAAATGTAAAATAAAACTTAAAATAGTCTATTGTCAATTAGACAAATGAAAAAATGATATGAATATTGATCATCAGTATATGCATTTTCAATATTAGTTTATTGGACATTGGCCAGAATTCAATATTGTTTCATCTTTACTCAAAAGCATCAACCACTTGAACTCCAATAAAGTCTGAAAAGCATTTGCTTAGTTGTGATTCACTCTACAATTCATCAACTGCATTGCTCTGTAGAGCAATACTACCTCAACTTTCAGCCAGGGGGTGCAAGCCTCCTAGTTCACCCCCTCTTGCTCCCAAATTAAAACTTATTACTCAGAGAATATCAAAGATGTTGACCATAGATGCAATGGTATCTTTGCAACATCACACTCATATCACTTATCCTAGTTCAACTTCATCATGTGATTTCAAATTTATGCTTATAACACACAGCTGAAGTGAACCTGTCTATGATCGGGACTAGCTTTTTTTGCAGTTTATCTAAAAAAGTTTTATGTGCAAGAAGAAAAAAATTTGTTGCTTACTCTTTCTTGAAAATTGTTAGAGAAAAAAATCAATAATTAGGAAAACATCATTTGAAAACACTTCTCTTGCATCCATCTTTAATCTTCCAGTCCCATATTTGGATTCTTGCATCATGAAAGTAAAATTTATGCATACCAACTGATGGAGAGTTTTGGCACAACTTAGAAGATGGCCTTATCCATTATAAGAATGATGAACCACCTCTGAATGGTGAGCCTCGGCTGATACAAGTATCAAATGACTTACCCTTCACCAGTGAGGGCACAACAGGATTGAATTTGCCATTTGTGTCCCTTGACTGAGGTGAGATTGAGGTGCCTGGAGATCTCAGCTGCAGACATCCCACCTTTCACATCTTGCTTATTGGCATAGATTAGCACTGCTGCCTTGTTCAATTCATCATGGGCTAGCATCTTGTATAGTTCACTCTTAGCTATACTCACACGTTCTCGGTCTGTCGAATCTATCACCAGGATGATGAACTAGAATGTAAAAAGAAAAATGGGTTACAAGCTATGATGCAAGTAACATGAACCAAATGAACTTCAATTGGGCTTACTAGGAAGTCACTGACAAACCTCTGTATTGCTGTAATACGTGCTCCAGGAAACTCGAAGGCTTTCTTGACCTCCAAGATCCCACATGATAAAATGCAGATTTTTCCACACCACTTCCTCAACATTGGAGCCAATAGTAGGAGAGGTGTGTACCACTTCATTCAGGAGCAGCTGGTATAAGATTGTCGTTTTTCCAGCGTTGTCAAGGCCCACAATCAATATTTTATGCTCTGGGTACAAAAAAAGAAAAGTCAAAAGGATGACGGATTGTCAATGTCAAATGTGGGCTATTTCAGGTTCAAAGGGAAACTCACCTTCATTCCCGAAGAGACTCCAGAGTTTCGCCAGAAGAATACCCATTTTCCCGATGTCAGTTCACTTTATATAACTAAAAACATCTCTGAGAGAAGAACAGAGTATAATGCGAGAGTTTCTCTTTGAAGTATCTGGGTCGAGTCCTTGAAAGTGGACGCTTTTGTTTCCACATCACAAGGAAGTCCTGCAACTGCAAGGGACCATTTGCATCTCCAGGGCTGCCCACTCTATAATCTCACTGCTATTTCTTATTATTTAAAGAATGCTTGAACGAAAATAAAAATGTGACAGTAGCATAACATCGGTAGACAGAAACTATTTGGGAAAATAATTAAGTAACTATTTCAATACACGCGGCCTTTGGCCACGAAAGTGTTGAAGCATGAACATGGACAACATGAAGGGGTAGTCCATGTGCGAGCATGGCTGCCTCCATTGCAGTCGTGGGCTTGTCGAGGTGACTGTCGTATCCTGTGTGCTTGCAAATAGGTCTAACATAACATTGCTTGGCACAAGTTGAAACATTCATCACAACTTGTAGTTCACAAAAGCCGCACAAGAAACCTTGGATAACAGTTGGATTATTTGACTTAATGGACAACAGAGATCAATTATATTCTAAGTTTAAAAATAATCCATCTCGTGAAGAACTCCAAAAGATCAAAACATATTGCAAACTTCTAAATAATCTGACAAAGAAAGCAAAAGGAAATTATTTTTGGCAAAAAATTGCAGAGCATTAGTAATACGAAAAACTCCTTGATAGTCCTGAATGAAGCCATGAATGGAAGAAAGTGTATTGCCTTTTTTCCAAGAAAATTGAGCACCACTATTTTGGGTCAAGAATTCAAGGTTCTTAGTGAGATGAAGGAAATAATGGAAGAATTTAATGTTTTTTGCTCAGATAGGAAAACCATTAGCTGATGAAATAAAAGAAGTATTAATTCCATGCAATACCTAAGAGGAAGCTATGCAAAATCAATGTTTATAAAACCATTTCAAAAGGGAGAGATTTTGCGATGTTTAAAATTAATTGATGCAAAAAAGCAATAGGTTATGATGGGATTCACCCTCAAATCTTGAAATATGGAGTAGAAATTATTGCAGAACCTCTTACCCATATATTCAATCTGTCTATCATCAGTGGAACAATTCCTGAAAGCTTCAAGCTAGCAAGGGTTAAACCCATATTTAAAGGTGGTGAGTCCATGGCCATCAATAATTACAGACCTGTGTCAATTTTGTCAGCTTGCTCAAAATCCAGAGAAACTTATGTGAAAAAGATTAATTGGCTTTTTTAGAAAATCAGAACTCTTGGGGAACAATATGGATTTAGACAGAATAGAAGCACTAATGTAGCACTGGATGTGCTCATGAATAAAATGAGAGAACTGATTGATGAGGAAAGTAAATGCATTGGAATCTTTATTGACTTCAAGAAAGCATTAAATGCAGTTTCTCATGACACATCTTAACCCCTTGAACACACCAGAAAATGAATCTGAGTGCACCCCTAATACACGAATTTTCTGACAATATTCATTATTTATTTCACAAACAAAGCATTACTTGACATATTGTTTATTATTTATTATTTTGTGGCTACTTCAGCTCTTAGCTTAGGGGTTCTACAAGCTTTTGTGGTATTTCTGGAAGCAGTTCTTCATGTGTAAGCTCACTGCCTGCACTGGCAGAATTGCCATCTCTCCTATTGCTTCACCATGCCTGTCATTGCTGTCACCGGAGTCATCAGAGTCATTTTCTGAATGCCTGCTAACATCATCTCTTGAAGAGTCAAGTTCCATACTTGAAGATTCATTCAGAATTACTCTACTCATATTCAAGGTCAAAATCACTCTCACACAATAAATCAAACTTTCTTCAACACATTTTCCCTTCCTGAGTGACGCCTGACTGTTTATGGGGAGAGTGCACAAGACAGGGTACTTTTCTGCTGAAAAAAGCAAGCTTTAACCAGAAGGCTGTACTGGTACGATATCTGCTAAATATCAGAGGAATGACCAGCCATCGTGCAGATGTCACAGTGGGAAATTTCGAAATTTGCATGATGCACCTCTATGCATTGTGTATCAGGGATGGACCTGGCCCATGACGCATATGGGTGCGTCATAGGTGTTCAAGCGGTTAAGAAACTCAACTATCATGGAGTCTGAGGAATAGTACAGGGTGGCAACAAAAAATGTTTCTCATTTGATTGACCTATATTTAAATTAATTATTAAAGTAGAAAATTAAATTACATGTCATATGATAGACGAACTCAAGTTTTTTTTAATGTTGGGAAACATGTTCAAACTGTTCATTCCTTTGGATAATCACTTTGTAACATATAGCAGTGTTTTCAATAACATTGTCTAGTGTCTTATGTCTTATGCCTCTGAGTGCTGTAACCGCAGAACATTTGAGTCTATCAACAAAAAACAAAACAAAACAAAATAATCAAATAACATTTTGTTGCATCCCAATCTGTGGCGAGCATTTGCATTCTAATTCAATTCCTTTTTTTTCTATTCCCTTTCTTTACCTTTTGCTTCTTTTTTTTGTGTATTGTCTTTCATTTTTTCATTATCTTTACCTTATCTTTTTGTCCTTACCAGCAAATATGTGGAAAATGTGTTCTTTTCTATTATATGAGTGGGCACATCAAGGATGAGCTGTGAGTAGGTTGATCAAAATAGCAGCAAATGAAGGGAACATGTATGTGTTGAAGCTGTGATTCTGAATGGCTATTGAGTGACATTGGACAAACTGGTCAGTACTGTTGGCATTAGTCATGGAAATGTTCATAGCATTGCTCCACCATGGCTCAAAAAATCAAGGGTGCTATGGTCTTCTTAACCATGACATGAGAGACATATAGGGGTTATGGTCAAGGTTATTGTTTTTTGGTCTTCAAAAAGGTTTGAGGCGTTGGTGATGAAAGTGAAGTCCACTGGCTGCTTGCAGCACATTAAGTGCTTCAATGAAACCTTTTTGGTTCACTTTGTGCACTCCTAGTTTGAGGTATCTCTGACATTATTGGTTTGTCTTCTGCTCTGCCATCTTTCCTGAAGTACCAAAAGCTTTTAACTATTTAACTTGTCTTTGTGTATCCATTGAAGAAGCTTGGGGGAGTACCCAGTTTTTTCTAAAGAGGTATTATATATTTGTTCTTTTCTCTATGATTCCTTCATACCTCCTGGGGTTGCATCTTGAGTTTCATTGTGATGTTCTCTTTAACTATGCTAAATCCATCTGCACTCTTCTTTTTTTCTGCACGTTTGTGATTGATTTGAGGTATTGATGTAATAATATTGAATTTCATGGTTGATGATGATAATCTCTTTGAAACTCCCATTCACTCAGCCCCAACTCTTATTGCTTTGCCCTGCACATATACCTGTTTTTCTCCCACCAGGAAATTTTGCAAATAAGGTGAATCAAAATTTTAATTGAATCACTGTACAGACTGCTTTGAAGATGTCTCGACCTGGTGCTCGCATGGCAGACCCCAAGAAAGTGGTGAGGTCATAGACTATGATAGGCCTAAGCCTAGCCTACACATTTCTTTGGATTCGTATATACTTATCTCTGAACAAGAGGGTGTGGCATTTCTTGACTTTAGTCTATGCCAAGGCCAACAATTTTGCAGCTTGCCTGGTCTTATGAACTGATCATAAACTCATAGTTGGAATTCCAGCTTTCATGGCTTTTTCAAGAGTTAGCTATGGAGAGTTGTTAGGGTAACTTTTCTTTATTTCTTTTTGGGGATGAAAGAGATGTCTTTTGTGTGATTCTAGGCATAGCATTACTGTGGGACTGAATAGGGGATATCAAGGAATCAGCCACTGTTGAATTGCTTGTTGTCATAATGAAGATTCATTTTGAGGATACATTTTTTGTTGCAGTTCTAGTCACCCTTAGATCTATCCTAGTATTCCTTCTGTTCTTGGATTTATTCATGCCCCATGACTACTCACAAATTATTGGCACACCAATTCCTAAATTAGTGGTAGCAGTTATGATGAACTCAGAGTTTACTTTTTTTATGCAGTAATCATTTGAGGTCATTGTTGGAAGCTGATAGTTTGTAACTTAACGATGCAAAGCTGCTGTGTATTCAGCAATTGATAGCCTAACATTTTTAAGACTGTTAATGTTATTTCAGTTACTGAGTCATGTCTCTCCTGAGCTTCCAAGTATGTTCATAGGTAATTACCTCACTTTTCATGCTCAAGCAGTTCTTATATATACAGTCATGCTGAGGCAGGTGTCATGACCCTTTGGAATTATCCTAACATATGTTCTTCCTAATATAAGTAGACTCATCCCCCCCACCAAAAAAAAAAAAAAAAAACAATGACAAGGAGTTGAGGAAAGATGAAATTTGGTATACAAGCTTAGCAGTGTGGGGACCAATTGTTAAGTGAAGCCAAAATTTATTGGCATTTTAAGTGCCAAGGCTGAATATTCTCAGGGAAAACTTACTCAACACTATGTCATGATAAGGATGTCAGTGAGAGGCACGAGGGAATGTCCTGGGTTCGGTGGTGGAATGGTAGCACACCTGACCGGCAATCAGGAGGCCCAGGTTCAATTCCCGGCCGTCCCCTGGCTTTCTTTTGTCCTCTCCTGTCATCCAATCTTCCGGCCATTCTCATGACAACTACAATTGAAAGGGAGATAGAAGGGTCCTATTGATTTTCCAAGTCAAATTTGTGAACAAAGTCAAATGTGTTGCTCGACTAGATGTTGGATTTTAAGCCTTTCGTGGCTGAATTAAGAAAATGAATGACTAGGACATTTTTTCACTGCTTTTTCTATTGAACAGGCCTAGCTAAAGATGGAGCTCCTAGAAAATTTCAAATATTTATTCATATATTCAAAAAACTGAATTTTTTTAATTGCAAAAGTCATGAACTGAAAATATTGAATAACAGGCCATTCTTCACACATGGAGAGTCCCTAAAACTCGGCCTTTGTTCCAATTTTACCCATTCATTTTTGCAGCATGTGAGCATATTTTCCATATCCAAAAAAAAGGAGAAAGAAAAATTACTTTTTCATTCAAAATTCTATTTCACAAAAATATAAAAAATATCAGGTCATAACTTTTCTTTTTGATCCAACTTGCCTGACCTGACCTGACCTATTTGAACAAATGA
Source organism: Darwinula stevensoni (assembly GCA_905338385.1). NCBI lineage: Eukaryota > Metazoa > Arthropoda > Ostracoda > Podocopida > Darwinulidae > Darwinula > Darwinula stevensoni. Next base: position 83,106 of record CAJPEV010000283.1, read on the forward strand.
TGCATCACCAAAGAGCCCTTTTTGGGACCTATTAAGCGATACCATATAAAACAGGTTTTGCTCAATGGTAACTGCAAGAGCAGTCTCAAAAGATATGATCCTTATAATGATCATACACCATGAAAGGGTTAAGTAAAAGCATGTCAGACATAAGGAAAGTCAAATACAACAGCTCTATGTCACACCTATGCCAGGCCAGGTGTTTCATAGTAAAATACAATGAAGTTCTTGGCCCAATTCTATGCTCAGGAACACCAGCTAACCCACCCTCCCATCTAACCTCCTGCTCTAGATCTGACCTCCCACCTGCACTCTTTGGTTGTAACCCCTTCAGAGGGCTAACCCTGACATATTTCACAGCCAAATAAGATGATTTACAATAGCCGCACACTGATGCATATGAAATTGCACTTTGTGAAAATTCAAAAGGAAGACAGTGACTTGGCATGGCCAGGGTATATATGCCAATCACATTTGGCTTACCCAATGTGTAATATTATTTTTCTTCAAGTTCAATGTCCAGTACAATGATGGATTTTATTTTCCTCCTATCATTTTAAACACTTCTGTGCAGCATGGCAATGCATTTGACTTTTTCATCTCCTCATTTCACCTGAAAAACCTATAATTACCTTTAAAAAAGGCACTCATTAGGAGTTTATTAATGAATTGTGGAATGGGAACTCTTAAATAGATGTGTTTCAAGGTCACAAGATGAGACAATGCAAAGGGAACTTTCTTAATCTCAAAGGAATGTGAGAAGACGGCATCATTGATAACATCAAATTTCCCCCCCCCCCCCTTCAAGTCCCTTAACCTTTCACCATGACACTTGAATATATTTGCTCACAGAAAATCATTCCACTAGCACAACTCCTGAGTGGACTCATTTTCAAACTTCATATTCCCAGTGCAGGTCCCCATAATACTGTGCTTTCAGTTATTTCTATACTTTATCTATTCTATACTTTAGTTGTGATTGCTTTACACCTGGAACACTTGAAGAAAATAAACCAGCACCAGGGGGCTACTATGCCTTTTAAAACTCCATCATAAAGGATTAACTATTGGACCATTATTGAGTGTCTAACTTATGTCTTCAATGGTGTACTTGATTAGTTTGCATCTGATGCATCAAGCTGATGCATGCATCCCAATTAAACTATGTTGATCAAACTCTCAAACAAGTTGATGAAATTGTCATTGGAAACTACATCTTAGCATGGTTTCACAGACACTTAATGACCCATCATCTAAGGAACTTAGGAAAGAAGGAAAGGAAACTTGAATCTTTAATGATGCCATCCTCTTCCCCTATTCCTCAGGCATTTAGAGTTTTCTCTGCATCACCTCATCCTATGACCTTGAAACTTTGCAGGGTTTTCATGGACATCATTAAGAGTTCTTATTTTGTATTTAATTAGTAAAATCATTAATAAGACTAGCATCTTTCTGAAAATGCACTGAACTGATATGTGGCAACATATTTGCCAAAATGACATGAGCTGCTTCTTTGACTCATGTGCACTAGTGACATTCCCTGATTAGCAAATTCACACAATTGAGATGGAGTTCAATAATCGATGCTGCAGTAGAAACTTTTGCATGACAAGCCTAGCTTTATAATGAGATATATATTGTGGCAAATATAAACAGAACCCATGAAGGACTCTCAGACTGGACTTACAATAATATTCTAGGAAGAATTATTATCAGCAGAACTTCCCACTGAGGAAAATGATAAATCTTGATTCCCTTTTCTCAGTTACTGGACTCAGCCCCATAATATAAATGCTTAAATGGTACATCTCACTACATTTCCATCTTTAGTGCTCACCATTTATGACTATTGAACCCATTGGCTCTGCCTGATCAAGGAGTTACAGTTTGATAATGATTTGCTTTGGCAGAGTTCAGAGCTCTTCACATTGACTTATGGAGCTCTCGTGGCTCAGATGCTCAGAGATTATGAGAACACAGAAGAAGTCAATAAGAACCTGGAGAAGCTTGGCTGGAGTATTGGGGTCAGACTCATTGAGGACTTCTTGGCCAGATCAGGCTCAACAAAATGTTATGATCTGAAAGACACGGCTGAGAAGATTCAGGTGTGTTCTCTTGTAAACTTTTCTTTGAGATCTTTCCTTTTGGGATGTCCCTTTTCCCCATGTCTTTGTTTTCAGGCAGGGTTCCGTATGTTTCTTGGTGTCAGTCCATCCATAAGCAACTGGAGCCCATCTGGGGATGAATTCTCCTTATTCCTGGACTCAAATCCGCTGACAGACTTTGTTGAACTCCCTCCCTCCCAGGCAGCTCTCAAGTACTCCAACATCATTCCTGGTGTTATACGAGGAGCTTGTGAAATGGTATAGTATATATAGTATAGACTCTTATTATGTCTTGTCTGATAACTTTATTTGTCTTCCCATGTTTCCTAGGTTTAAATATACCTGATCCAGAGGGATATATTGTACCATACTATACTATCAAGAGATATTGAGAACTATCAATCACTTTTAAGAGACTACTTATTTCTTGGTATGCCATATGTTTGAAAGAGATCACTTAGAGGCTAATTTTTTGGTATGCCTTTCTGACAATAAAAACGTTTCTTGTCATTTCATCAGTATGTGAGACAAAGTAGAGAGACACCAATTTCAAATTTCTGTCAATGCTCTGATACTCCTTCATAAAAATGGCTATTACCTATTCTGATACCAGAACTGATGTCATGTAGAGGTCAGATGGCCTTTTCATTGAAGAAAATTTACTGCACTAGTTGTTTTTATCTTCATACTTAGCTGCAATTTTTACATCCCTATTAGTGACTATTCCATTGATTCTAAAGATTATTCTTTCCTGGCTTTAACATATTAGCTCTCATGTCAGTCCTTATGACTAGCAGCTATTAACACTTTCAGCCCTGGGGATTCCAATGCCAATTCAGTGAAACCTGTGGATTTGGCCACCTCCTATTTGCAGCTGGAAAAGCACAGTCCTGGGGCCTGTTCCTCGCCTCTGCTAAACTTAAATTTAAATCTTAGTCTAAAAGGTCAGGGCGAAGAATAGACTTTTTGCTTTTAGATTTAGATTTAAGTTTAGCAGAGGTGAGGAACAGGCCCCTGATCATTAGCTCCATAGACTCAATGTTAAAATAACCTGTTTTATTCAGCCACCTGCCTAATGCAGCCAGTGGTCAAGGATTTGTAGACCCTCTCTGCTGGCTGTTAATCTGGCCAGAACACAGGAAGGAAAGATCGCAGGTTTGTTTTCTTTCTTTTTTTTATTTCCCTGCCATGCAGCTTCCCTCCTTTCTTCCCTCTCCCCTCTCTTACTCCTCCCCCTCCCAATCCCCGAATTGACCCGTTGCTCGGTTGTCAAGGTCTCATCTCCAAAGTTTCTGTAGAGAAAGAATGATCAGAGTGTTGACCTGCTGCTAGTTCTGTGTATCTTGCTCCCTTTCTTAAAGGCCATCAAGTGCTACAGAGTAGCTGAAGTGCTTTTTGGCAGAGAAGGGGATGCACAAATCAGTTGAAGCGATTACAAAGCTTGAAGCGTCTCTCCAGGAGCAAGTGTGCTTAAGCAAAATGTGCTTGCATCAAATGAACATTCAAGACTTCCTCACAATGAATCTGATAAATCAGAAGTATGGTACCTTTGGAGTATACAATGTATTTAATTTTCCTGGAAAACTGACTGGTAAGTGCTTCACAGCTTGCCTAAAGGAAAAAGCAGGGGGGGGGAATTCCACACTTTATTGCAGCCACCTGGCAGAACTAGCCAAATGTAGAAATTCCCCCTGTGGCCATGTTACACAGGTTTCACTGTACTAGGGATTCCAATGCCAATGCCAATACTGCAATAGGCATGGGACAAAAGGTGTTAATTTTAAATTCCTGTATTAGTCCATGTGACTTACCCAAAAAAATTTTCTCCAAAGCCTTTTGCCCCTTCCACCTTTCAAAAACATTCCTATACCTAAGGTCTCAGTATTGCAAAATTAAATTCAACTTGCTGCCAAGACTGCCATTCAGAGGCAAGCAAGTCAATTTTCGAAAGCAAGCATATGACTTTGTCACTCTTGCACAGAAGGACAGCGTAATACGATGCTACCAAAGTTTGGAGCAATATGTTTTTGGGTTTGTCAGTTTTTAAAGAATATTTTGCTTGGTTTATCTTGGATTTATATTGAAGGAATGCCCATTAATGGGTTGCCATAGTTTGTTTTGTGTAAGCATGTATGTAACAGTGTCAGTGATACTTGATCAGAAAGTAGACAAAAATGAATTCAGTAATGGACATACTTTCTCCCTCTTGTTGTTAGGTCCATCTGGAAGTGCAGAGTTGGGTTTCAGGAGATCCCTTGAAGGGAGATGATAAGACAGAGATTCGTGTCAAGTTCCTCAGGAGGTTAGAAGATTCTGTTCCCCCTGGGGAAGACTGATGAATTTCACATTATTTGCTTTGAAAGGTACATTTTGTAAAGAGTCCTTGAGAGATTTCATGGTATCCTCTGGGAGTAGAGTGAATTATCTCCTGCCTGAGGCTGCCTGAGACATATGAGGTTATCAATGTTCTCATTGCGCAAGTTTGTGGTGTTTACAATATTATTATGGTAATCATTCCCAGATGCTGCAGTATGCCCTATTTATGCATCACTGCTTGAGATGTCTCTTGGATAGGTATTGGAACAGTTTCAGGAATCATCTTTTCCTAGCAGCCTTAATGTGCCTTTCTGTCTTACAATTAATCATTATCACAGATGCAGTGCAGTCTGAAGGACATGCTTGATTTTATGGAAGGAGTACTGTTTATGTAGCTTATATATCAGTGTACTCCCTCTCCTTGTTGCATGTTGTCCAGTTATGCAGCATTATTTTGTTATGGAGCCAGCCATGGCTCAGGCTTCACCATTCCTAAGGGGTAGACTGTCTCCAAGTCCAAATCTCCTTGACCTGGCATGCTTAACCCAAATCCATGCAATCAATAATCTTTCCTGCAGAAAAAAAAAATTCTAAGAACAGGAGAGGAGTTTGTGGCTTCCCAGGCATTTTATGCAGGAGCCCATATCCTGCCCCTGAAACCTTTCAACCCTTTCAGGGTAGAGTATATCAAGGATTTACTTCCCCTCCCCCTCTCAGTGGCTATTGGCTTCACAATCATGAGAGATAATGCATCACTTCAGAAGGCTTTGGACCTTATAAGAGAAGAGAGGAGAGGGAGGAAAATTTGAAGAGTCTGGTTCTGGCATGTTCCATTGCAATCCATGGAGTCTCAAAGTGAAAATCAAGAGAGAATGAACATTATTCTTGGGACGTGAAGATTCCCTGGATTAAAATTCAATTTCATTTAACAGAAAGAATTGGCTTTTTTTGTTTACTTGAATAAAAATGTTTTTGCATACATTCAGGGATGTTCCTTTATTATGCATGCTATGAGTCAACCATCATCCCACATTCCTGAAACCAGTTTATTGAAATTAGGAAAAACAATAATGTATTTATGAGTGGCTGTTTGTACGAACAAAATGAATAGCAATTACTGGTCAAGGAAGAACTCTACTTTGCTTCTGTGCCTCTCTTTTTCAGCCAAATGCTGAATCAGAACTGTACTTCTGACCAATCACTGCTAATCCATAGAAATCTTCAAGAATTTGCAGGCACATAGCTCCTGTTTAAGCTATTTTTTTCTTCTTGATGAGGACACAAGTTCTCATGTGAAAATCATAACCAGAAAAAAATCAGATTGGATTTTTGCTACCTGATTTAACCCTTTGGCTGTTAGCCCTAGTACATACTTGGGCTGTGCACGACACTTTCACGGTGGTAGCCTGAGTACGTACTCAAGCTCTGAAACTCAGTCCTTTTAGGTTGTTTCTCTATTAATGGATGTAAGTGACATATATTCGGTATTTTTTTAATATACATTCTTTTCTATATAACAGGGCTACTTTTTGTTGACGTATATGACTTTCGGAAACATTGAATAGCAAAAAAATCGTGTGTATCTTCATCGACCCATTCTGTAAAAACGGCTTCCTATGTACTTGGCTTTGCATTAGATGATGGTAAAAAAAATATAATTTTAAATGCTAATTGAGACATTTACTGTTAGTAGTGAAAATGAAGGTGATGTAGAAATAGAAGTTGAAGCCGAAGCTTGAGATAAAGATTATGATGATGGGTGGAGATGCAAGCAGGAATAAAGGTAGACCAAGGGAGCGAAAAACTGTTGATATACCTGAGTTTAGTGAGAATCCCCATGCATCTCATTTCTTGACTTTTACAGGAAATCCTCAGTTAAAATTGAATATTCTAATCTCCCTGAGATAGATGATTCTGAACTAATTTTCACAGATGACCCGGGTCAATTTATATGTTCCTCGCAATGTGTGCTCACAGATACCTTGAACATGTAATAACAGAAACATACAGGTATACATTTGCATCAGACCTTATTTTTAATACAGCTCTTAGCAAGTCTTATTCAAGGGTAAAACAAAGGAGAAACCTCTCTGTATAGGAATTTCATACATTTATTTTGACACTGATTTTGATGGGCTTTGCAATACAGCCTTCTATTCAGTCTCTCTGGAAACTGATAAAACTTTTTATCATCCCTGCTTTTGGTAAAATCAAGTCTGTCGATGGATTTATACGCATCTCAAAATTTCATGCACTTTTCTGACAACACTCTGGCTGTTCCTGGAAATAAATTTTTAAACACATTTTGGTCTATCATCAGTAGTTTTCAAGATAGGACAATTTAAGCATAAACCATAGTTCGCAGAGACACAGTGCAATAACACAGTGGAGGTCATGAGGGATTTTTTTTTAATAGTGAAAGGGTTAATGTTCATTGTGTCAATGGCAGATATGTAGGGTGGAAAGTGGGTGACCACCTGCTTATCTTTGCAGATGAAATTATCTGAATTTTCAAATTCATACAAATTAAAGTTCAAAATTAAAAAGTTTCAAACTTGCCTGAAGGGTTCATGGTTTCTGTGGAGGTCTATGACATGTTTATTTAGGAGGGTAGAAGTTCACTTCCCTCAGCGACCTCCTCTTATATTCTCTGACCCTTTATCTCCTAGCATCGTTTCCCCAGGCTCATGGGTTGCCTCACCTTGAAAAATTACTGGATCAGCCCTTGACCTTGTCATGCAAGTAGCTGTCTGGTAGAGTGCATATTTAGAGTGGTTTTTAAAAAAACGCTCTACCGTTTTCTATGGGAGAAACACAGTTTCATAAATGTAGCAAAAAAAAATTACCTTGGATACGCGATCGATATTTGACAGTTACAAGGTGTTGAATGTTTGTCAGCTTTTTTTCAGCACCCCTGCCTACTATAAGTCGTCCAGCGCCCATTTAGAGTTAAATTAAAGGTGCTTTGAGATGGATCATTCCACCTCAAGTGAGGTGATTACCTATGCTCGACCGTCTCAGAATTCAATGAATTTTTCAACTTTAAATTTTCAAGGGACAGTTGGATCCAGCTGATACTTGACAGAGAGGTTCATGAGTCAAAGGTTTTTGTTTTCACTTCCGCAAGATGGTGCTGTTTCCCGGTAGAGGGCGCTGTTGTTGACCGAGTGACCGAAGGTGATTTAAAAAAAAGGTTCAATGCTCCACCTGTAAACTGTTTAACAGGACAATACTTGGCTCAGAGAATTGTTCAGAAAAAAAATAGGACAATCTTTTCAACATCTCCTATATGTCCAATATCAAGAGTTTATGAATCTAATTTTTTTTTATCGAATACACAAATCGTACTTCCTCCCCTTTGAAAACGTTGGAGTTTTTTTTTATCACTCTCTTTCACCCGATCAACCACAGCGTTCTCTATGAGGATACAGCGCCATCTTGCGGAAGTGAAAAAAGAAACCTTGACTACATGAACCTCTCTGTCAAGTATTAGCTGGATCCAACAGTCCCCTGAAAATTTACATTTGAAAAATTTATTGAATTCTGAATTATTTATTGAATTCCTGCTATTGAGACGGTCGAGCACAGGTAATTACCTCACTTGAGGTGGAATGATCCATCTTTAAGCACCTTTAATTCACCTCTAAATGGGCATTGCACGACTTAGGCAGGGGTGCGGAAAAAAGCTGGCAAGCATTTCAACACTGCAACAGTCAAATATCGATCGCGTATCCAAGGTAATTTTTTAAAGCTACATTTATGAAACTGTGTTTCTCCCATAGAAAACGGTAGAGCTTTTCTTTTTAACCACCCTATATTTCAATGTGAAATTTAATATAATAGCTGCAACAAGATGCTTTGCTTAATACTGAATTGCATTTCTTCAGTTTGTGTAGATGCACAAAATGTCAAATAAATGCAATTTTGTCTTTGCAGAAGTCTTGAAAGGAACAGAGTAGTCATTATGCCCTTTACATTTTTTATGGGGAATTTCTCCTTGTGAGAGTTATGATTAGTGGTTATGTATAAAGGGTACGGAAAAAGTTTGGTGACAGTTGAAAAACTTTATTTTTAACCATAATAACGTTGATTTCCGAAATGTCGCTTGCGTTTTTGGAGCCTTTTATTTTTCATCGTTTCATTTTAAAAAAAAATTAGCTTTTCGAAGCTTTAAGAATTTCAATTTAAGATCCACTTTGACAATTTGACGAACAGTGCGCTCGCTTATTCAGACATCTTTCGCATTGAGCGCCTCGGATTTTCTCGAATTTTGCGTCAGATTATGTTTCTGTTTTGTGGAGTGTTTGCGGTCCTTATTCTTCTGCTGCGAGGACGCTCTTGAATATGGCCAAGTGATATCGTACAATGGTTCTATGCACCGTTTGTCTCGCGACGCCGAGTGCTTGAACAACTTTCGACGGAGATTTTCCAGCCAAATGAAAATTTATGATTCCGTACCTCTGGAATTGGCGACCCATATCTCTGTAATTACGAAAGATGGAGGTGTGATTTTCAAACTGAAGATGGCTAAGAAGGAGACAAACCAAACTGCGTTCACAGAAATTTAAATTTTTCAAAAAGAAAATTTCAATAAATCGTAACATCTGTCACCAAACTTTTGCCGCACCCTGATACATTTACTACTTCTTTCTGATGAGTAAATATATGTATGAGTGAGTTTCGATACTAGTAGTAACTTTCTATTCGAGCAGTAAATTTCTATTTCTAATTCTTGAATTTTGGGTTTCAAGCTCATATTTAACCCAAACTCGAAAAATTGCATGATGTATATATACGTCAAACCCAACTCCGTTTCGCCATGACAGATTTATGTACTGTACATCCTACCCACTTAAGAGGTTAATATGCAGCTTTGTAGCAGATAGATTTGCATCTACTTGCTGATATCGAGTTTTCAAAATTTACGAAGGAAATTAAAATGGGAAGGAATATTGGTGCCCCCCCCCCCACAGATGACAGCTGGCAAGAGGGATGTCAGAAAAGTGAATACTGTCAAGATAAGCACTCTTAATGATCCATGGACCATCATATCATCTGGAACAGAATTTTAAGCATTATATATGTACAGAAATAAAATAAGCGCATGATTGATTCATCGTGATTGGGAAATCTTGCTCATTTTTATGATGATCCATGAGGTAAAACTTGAAGTGACAAGGAAAGATTATGCTATCACATATGATGTCACTGTCGTTTTTATCATTGTTGTGTCTTGGATATGAATATAAATGTGAGCAGTTCTCTTCTTCTCTTATGAACTAGCATCCTGACGGAAAGGGCGAATGTACAATTTCAAATGCTTCCAGATCAGCGGCGTATTTTACAGTGGGGGGGAGGGAGAGCCGCGCCCCATTGAATTGAATAACTTTCTCCCCTGATATCGCTCTCGTTTGGCGCCCACTTCGTTGCCTGACCCTTCAACCAAAATACGCCACCGTTCGAGATGGTTAGCATTTGGGGCTTTTTTGAATTCAGAATAAGAATTAAGTAATTTTCAGTTCATGTTGGGCTATGAATCTGAGCCTTAGTTCTTTTGCAGAAAGTGAGTGCTTGCTCCTCTTGCAGTTATCGAAATTGCATTTTCGCCCTTCAGTCAAATCATCAACTCTGTGCAGGCCCACATGTTATGGGATCTTGAAAAGTCTTTGGCATCTCAATTGCATTTGCCCTTCACTTGGGATTCTTCTGCATTAGGTCATTCTGGCTCGTGGTCATTTAATTCCCACTTTTAAAGCATTTTAAGGAATTTCCAGCTCTTCAGCACCAGTCAGTAATACAAGTCAGAGTGATGATATTCCTATATCAATTGTGATGGGCGTGCTGGGAGCTTTTCCCATGACGACTTGAACTTTGAACTCTTTAAATTGAATATCAGCAAGGGGATTAAAGTTATTGGACATCACTATGCTGTAAATATCTGTAATACAGATATCCAGGAAGGTTTTCATTGCTCTGTCCAATTCTTATTAACTTGACGGAGCCCGGCAGTCGTAGTGTTACGACATGCACGAACATCTCAGTATCCGGAGTTCGTACTATTACGCAGGGCTTCGAAACGGAATTTGTTTTGTTTCACGATGATTAATTTCGTTCCGTTCCGTGTCACTGTTCCACAGGGAACTTTAGCGCAAACAAACATTTTTTCATACCCGTGGTGCGTCAGCTTTTTTTTCTCTCCAAAAATCGCGATTGCAAAGGTAAACATGGCCAGGGTATTTGGAACGGAACGGGACGAGATTATTGTTTTTGAGAGCAATCAATTTCGTTCCTCTGCCATCAGTGAATAGCGTTCCATGTTCCGTACAGTTCCAAGGATTTTTCTCCTTCCGTTCCGAAACCCTGCTATTAAGATCACAAAAATTTGCGCTCTTGTTAAAAATGGAGAGGACGAGCACCATCACCGGGTTTTCGTACCGAGGTGGGCAAAAGAACCCCGTCCGACCACTAGATGGTATGGGCTGTCCTTAGCTGCTTTCACAGGAGCAGCAGAGAGAAAAATTGGATCAGCTGACAAGCTGATTGCCAATGTGAAGCCGCTCCCGATCTGTCGCTTCAAAGCGAAAGGAACGGGTTGACAGAATCAGATATTTGTGATGAAATACTGACAGATTCCGGGTCTGAAATTGAAGAACTTTCAAGAGGTTCCGATGATGACTTCTGCTCGGATGGTGTTGGTAAATGGGAAGGCATAGGTAAAGTTTTCAGCAAGAAGGGTAAACACGCCGGTCAGAAAGTCCGCTTCTACACTAGTCATGTGTAGCAAATGTGATGTTGGCCTTTGAATTGGAACCTGCTTTGTGGTCAGTTACAAAAGAGCCAAATACTGGAAGTGAAGAACAAGTCTTTGCTTTTGTGCCTTGCCATTACCCAAACAGCACAGGTATATCCCAAAGATATCCCAGAGATACCACGTATTCCCTTGGGACAAGTGCGATGTCCCAAAGACAAGGGGTAGGGACATCTTAGGGATATCAAAATGTCTGGGCCCAATGACATCCCAAGGATATCCCTTTCTTGAAGAAATAGCGCATCCCAGAGATGTCCCAGGGATATCCCATTGGGACAAATGAGAAGTCTCAGGTAGTACTTGTAGGGGCCTTCCTACCCATATGGACTCATTTCCTATCGCACAGGAGAACCCTTTGTTTTCGTAGATGTCTCTATTTTATATAGGAACACCTAATCTAAAGTTCTTGATCGATTGAAGAGTAACGATTAAGGGGGAGGAAAATACCATTCTTAAAGGAAGCCCCATCATAGGAGACACATCTCCAAGGGACGAAATTTAGCACTTTTAACGAGGGATCATGGATGATATGATGTAGTCTTATGCCTTTCAAATAGTATGGGCTCAGGCCTCCAACCAATATAGTTGTATTCAGACATGCCAATCAGACATCATTAATGAGAATATAAAGGAATAAATTAAAATTCGGACCGCAATTTTTTCACTTTCCCTGGTGACAGTTTTCCTTACGTATGGTACGAAAATCCTTACTTTTCCTCAGGACAAATTGAATAGATGAATTTGATAGAAAAGATCTGAGGTTGTAGATCAGGGCTCACGGGAGCCATCTACCGTCAAAGCTGTGCACCTGACTGAAGGCGACAGAGAGCACTGAAGATGCCTAAAGACATCCCTAAGATGTCCCTAAGACATCCTCCTCAAGATATCAAAAAGCGTTTGACTGAAGATATCTTCAAGATACCCCCTCCAGGATATCCAGAAGCATTCGATTAAGGATGTCTTAAAGATATCCCGAAAGGGATATCTCTAAGATATCGACTGAAGATGTCTAAAAGACGTCCCGAAGACATCCCTTATGAGATGTCCGAAACTGTCTGAAAGAAGATGTCTTCAGGATATCCTATAAAGACATGGGGACAAGTCATCCAGTTAGGGACATCCCTGGGATATCCCTGTGCTGTGTGGGAAGTTCTGCCACCTTCATCATTCTCAATTGTTTTCTGCTATTTTTGAAGCCAGGGAATGCATGAGTCAGAAAAACACATATCAGCTCTCGATATCAATTGGTCCATCAGCTATTGATGTCAATGATTGGTAATGATACCATAAGTTATCGATTTTGTCTACATGGTATTGGCTATCAATTCTAGTCTTCAGACCCTGCTTGAAAAACTCTTTTAGAAAGCATATTCCATTTGATGGGAGATTGCAGTCACAGCATTGCCATGCAAACATTGCTTAAAAATCATGCCTAGATAAAGTACATAGAAGCATAAAAGGAATATAAGAGGGATTCAAAATGCAAGCTGATATCTATCACCCCAACAAGCAGTCACACCTAAGAAACAATTGTGAATCCATTCCATTTTGAAACAGTGTACATGCACATTCATCTATATATACATGCCTATAAACCACCTGACAGATATAAACTTCCTGTCACCTCCTCCTCCATCAGATTGAAGAATGTCAATATCCCTGTCACATAACCCAGTTGTAGCCTGAAAAGAAAACTTCAAGACAGACATGAATTTCAGTATGAAGGGAGCTCAGCTATATATAGTCTTTCATGCAGGGAATATATATTTTTTGGGGGGAGGGGAAGCAAACATTTGTCCAGATTTACAGCTCCAAAAGAGCAAAGGGAATCAGTCTTTTGAGAGCAATTGGATCGTGTGAGTATTTTCTTGGCTTCACCATGCAATACAGTTATTGCCTCCTCTTACTTTCACATGGATTGAAATGTATTGACCTCCATGAGGACCACACCCATGCTTGGAATCTCAGTCTCCACCTGCCACAGGAGTTTTGAGAAGGGAGGCCCACATGATCTTGAGAGCCCCACTTTTGCCACATCTACATAAGTTCAAGAAGTTGCCTTGATTCCATAAGCATGTCCTTGATTTTGTTTTGAACACCTATTCCTTCACTCATCCCACAGAAAGTGAAGTCAGGTCTTTTAGGTGCAGCCAACATCAAACACTTCTTGAATGCATGCATTCAGAATGCAGGTACTCTTTTTGCAATTTAATTTGCAAACTCAGAATAAGAAATTACAACCTTGATGTAATGAGCTGTTACATGACTCTCAATATAAGGAATAGCTTACCAAATGCACCCAATAAACATACCTAGATTGTGACATCAAACTCTAAGCACACTTCAATCAAAACAGTCTCCAGACATGAGGACACACACCCTTTGGTCAGAATAGAAGATGAAAACTTAATCTGAATTGAGTAAATTTTCCTGTGATCAAAAAATGTCAGAAGGCATAAACTAAAATGCCATTGGTTAACAACAACCTTCTGGGGTACTAAAAACAGTATATCTCACTATATCTTTGCCTGACTTAGGTACAAGGCACTGTAAGCTTCTTATGGACACTGGAACGAGAATCCAGGTCAAAATCAGTTATGGGAAAATATCACACCACTGATTCTAACAATGAGAAAGAACAGTGCTTGTAGGAACGAAATACTGAGATGATCAAAGCAGAATGTCATTAGCCTCCTCCTCAGGGTATGATTTGTGAAAAAAATGAATGAACAGGCCATATAATCAGCAGAACATCAAGCACTTGATTACATGAACAGCACTGTTCTGAAACCAAGTATCCCCATTTCTTATAAAACACCATCACAGCATTCAAATTCCATACCCCCAGACCACATTGCACCATGACAGCAGCGAAATTGCAGAGTACCACAGTCAGCACCATCCAATGAGAAACCGAAGCACACAACCTGGTATGAAGGGTTCAATCCAGATGCAAAGCCTCGATTGGTGGTCCAGGGGTCCTCTAAGACAGGGGTGTCAAACATATGGCCTGCAGGCCATATCTGGCCCATGGAGGTATCTGCAGGGTAAGGAATGCAGCCCACTAACAAATTTGAGTTTGACTCCTCTGCTCTAAGATAAACTGTTATTCTCTTCCTGATACCACTTCCGATGCAAGGTTCTGGGAATGTTCCATGAACTCTTGCTGCAGAGAGCAGAGGATAGAGCATAAAATAAGCTGATAATAATGCTACTCTATACCCTTTCAGCAGCAGCTGGTTGCAAGTATGGCAAGGTGGGTGTGACACTCACCAGTTGTGCAATTCAAATGTAAGGGGAGACAGCAACAGCCTAGATGGGGACATATAGAGAGATGGTGATCATATCAGTGGAGACCTCTTCTAATGACATTGACTTTCAGTCATACTTGATGTATGAGATGATGTCAAAAAGTTCTGACTCTCAGCTAAAATTAATTGGGATCAGCATTTCCACATCATTGCATTAGCTCATATTTAGGAATATTCTCTATATTTGTCAAAGTAAAGTTATATCTTTCTGTCCACTCTTGGAAAGCAGCAGCAAAATTGTATTTTCTGGTATGTTTGCCATACTGGGAAATCACAGAACCCATAGCAGGCTGACTGGAAAATACTTGCCAGACATGTTTGTGAAGTGTTTGGGAGGTATATTAACAAATTGTTCATAAGCAACAACCAGTTCATTGCTAATTTTTCCTTGCTCTGCAAAGACCCAGATGCAGATCTCAGCAGATCATAGGTCATTGCTTTTCTTAATTAAACTATGCCACTTTCACCTCATTTTTGATAAAAAGAAATCAGCATTAACTATTTTGGGCATAAAATATCACATTAGAAGGAAAAATATAGGGTATATAGCAAACACAGAACAGGTCACAATTAGTATTTCTATCAACACATTAAAAATATTTGATCAAAACTTTTTGAATGTAGCTCATTTGTAACTTGAACACCAGTCTGTGTTTCCTATCCAGTGATGTTATTTCAACTAAGTCAATCTCTGGATTGCCCCCAGGATACCTTCAGCATGCATATCAGAAAAATCAGAACAAGGCAAGGCAAGGAAATAGAGACAGAAGTAGAAAATAAATGTATTTTTTTTTGCTTTGCAAATTGCACTCTGTGTATGGGGAGTATAAAGTTTGCAGAATGACAGAATGATGATTGAAGAGAAATATGAATGATTTACAACCTCTTCTGATCATTACTAACTGATTTTTGAAAAAATTTAAAGCTTTTAAATCTGCAAGTGAGATCGAGGGACAACAATTTCTAGCAAGGGAATTTTGCTTAGGGTAGGGTAGAAAGGGGCATAGAAGCACCAGTCTCAAATGAACATACTTGTATCACATGAACTTGTATCACAATCAGCATTCTACTTGTACCGCACACTGAAATTCCCTTGAAATCATGAAATGAAAATCCTGTCAATCAAATTGAGTCAGCAAAGATGAACTAGGGAGTATATGTCTGACCCATGCAGGACTGGGCAATCAAAATCCCACAGTCTATCAGGCAATTTAAATGCCTCAAATATGAAGGCTTCACATATTTAAAATGTCATGGGTAATAAGCACCCACATAAGCTTGTATTTAGATGAGTTATGATGAATAAGAATATAAATAAAATGTAATACATTTCAACTGACACCTATACACTGGTATATGCTGATCATTCCAACAATAATTAAAATGAGCAGCAGGAATACAAAATCTCACATAGCTGAGAAACAACTTTGATCCAAATGGAAAAAAAAAAGACTAGGTCAAGACATAAACAGAGTTAGCATGACTTTTGTAATCCTGGTAAAAGCAACTACATATAAGATGCCTTCATTAATTTCTTGACTAGAAAGAGTTTATGGCAATGGCAGGTAATGCAGGAACAAATGAAAATGGAATAGAGACTGTAAAGAAATAAAGCTAAAATGGTGAGATTCACCCTTCCACAATCCAAAGAGGACGATGGATACCAAGGTATGTAAAAAGGATTGGAGCAGTTGGAAGAACAAGAGTCATTGATCCATAGCAGACCAACTTATAACTGGTTTCAATGAGCTTATCTTGAAAGGTTGGAACAGAGGTCTCATCTTGAAAAAAGTCCACTTGCAAAAATGAACAAAGGAGTGATATGGTGGTTGCTTTGGTAGCAACTCTGAGGACAGACACAAGTATAAGGCCTACTGCCATGCGCAGCATGGCAAAGGAAAGCTCTGTGACAGTAGGCCAATGGATGGGAAGAGGGGCATCATACAAAGTACGTTCAGTCCAGTTCCAATGTCTTGTCATCCATGATCCATACAGAACCATGGATCCGATGGAAAGCACTGATGCTGTATCTCCTCTGAAACACATCAACACAAGGAGAACATAACTTTTCACTCATCATGCAGCTATTACATCTTGTGCATAAATGACTGACAAAGGGTTGAGTACAATCTACTCACCTGCAAAAGGTCCCAGGTTTCTCTAATTCAGGTATCATTATACACAGGGTCAAAATTGAGTTCAATCCCTCAATACACAAATGGGGAAAGCAAGATTCTGACTTGGTCAGAATCTGACTGTCTACTGACACTAGAAGCTTTGAATATACATTGATACAACAGACATTTAAAAAATTTCTTTTTAAATAGCATTCTTCTACTTTGACTTCAGTTGTCAATTGTGATCTTCTAAATATGGTATGCAAGAAACTGGCACAACATTATTAGGATAGTGACATTCTGGTTGATCTTCAAAGTGATAGATTTTATAGGCCCATTTCTAGACTCACTTTCAGCATTCTGTGAGAGAAATTTTGACAGAATAGGTGAAAGGCACAGCAGCTCCTATTGAGACAAACTTTTGATCAAGCATTCCTCAAAGGTTTCAGCATCATTATTGTCAATCTCAACAGCATGAAGTAAATAAAATTGCAATCTTCTTGCAGCAGTATGGTAACTGAAATCTCAAGATCATTAGAGGAATCTGAATTTCTCAGGTGGGCAATTTTCCCTTAAAACTGGAGTTTAGCATGATTTTGAAGCAACACTTGAAGAAAATAGAAAACTTTAGTTACTGTAGAATGGGGTGAGTTGACTCCAGGGGGGTGAGATGAATCCAAAAACAAAAAAAGATTCAAATAGCCAGACAAACCATAGATTCCATTGTTTTTCAACAATTTTTTTTGTATTCTTTCCTAAGTATTTGGAAGCTGAAATTAACACTTTATATATTATTATATGAAATAGTTTATTAATTGAAAACTATATATAAGTACTACCTCATCAACCAGGCTTTTCATGCTCAAAACAAGTCTATTTTTTTGAGGGATTGAATATTTCACATTTAAATTTTTGGCACAAATTCTAAGTTGCTTCGAGTCTTGTAGATAGATGGTCAGCAATGATTTTATAACTAATGAAAAATTAACCACATATTTCTGTATTTTTTCCTTCTGATCCCAAATTTTGCTGACAGCAGGGTGAGATAAATTCACTTCATTTATAAGCTGCAGAGCCACAATATAGGAATCTAATGCTCTAGATTAACATTTCAAGTAAGATATAAGGTTTTATGACATTTTTGGTTAATGTAAATAAATGTTAACGCTTTGACTATTTACAGGGTGGACGGGATAGTCCCGTCCTATCGCACATTTTTGACAAAATCAAATTTCGCGGTAAAATTATTGATTGTACGAATGTCATAAAGAGGAGGGTGGCTATATTGAGTATATGATATTCCCCTGCATGTCCAGCAACATATACAAGCTGTAAACTGTTGAAATATACTTTTTTTTCATAAAAGAAGTGTTCTCATCGCATAAATATCGCATAAAATAGGACGGGACTATCCCGTCCACCCTGTAGATATGAGTAAATATATAAAAGCAGGAATGGTACCTGGGGGCAAACTGAACATGAGTCATGAGCCTGTCAGGATTAACCTGGAGGTGGTCCGACAAGGACACTCTGGACTGTGAGTGTGAGGATGTTCTTTATGATAAAACCCCCAAAACTCATTAACACGAGGAGAGTGTGTGAGGTGCCAGAAATTGCCAAATGCAGAAACAAGAAATGAACACTATGGCCAGCACCACAAGCTATGAAAATTTATACCCTTACTTTAAATTTGCAGTTATTTTCCTATGCGACTACTATTAGTGGTACCTGTAATTAATAATATTTAACGAGAAAATGTATGGAACCATAAATATATAATGATAAAGATGATTAAATAATTAAAGAAGTAAATAAATAATTATATATAATTGTATAATGCACAGGTTAAAAACTGTATACAATTTCCTACAAATAGGTAATTGTATACAAGTTCTTAACCTCTTATTTCTGTATGAAACATCTAATATGTAAAAGTGGATTCATCTCATGCTATGCGACTACTTTTTCAGGTGCCACTCTTTTTTAAAAATATATGAAAATTTTCACCTGGCTAAAAAGTTAATATTGATTCAGAATCTCTGTCAAAGTTGCAATGAGGAGTCAACCTCCCCCATACTACAGTACTGCATCTTTCACTGTAGAGTATATTGCAGATGTAATTTCCAACAATTCTGGTGGTCATTTTTGGGGAATTCTTAGGAAGGGAAAGGGAAAATATAGTCATTTGTCAAGTAGTACAGTCTTATAGTGCTTTTTAAAATAAGCTTTGTACCTGTTGCTTGTATGTTCTGCTTGTTCTGGTTGTAGCCACAACCAGAACAACGCTTTGCACAGCTGTCCAAGGCTGTTCACAAAGTCATAACATTTGGGCAACTCTAGAAATACTGAGCTACTCCTACAAGAAGCATAATTGGATGCTGAAGTTCCTGGTGTTCATGTGATTGAAAAAATATAGCACAGTGATAATAAAAATATGTTTTCATAGTGCTGGGTGAATACAGAATTTTACAGAATACAGAATGCAATTTTCAACAAATATGGTATTTATAGGGGAATGATTTGAATTCATTCTTTCTGCTTTTGAAATAATATTTGATTCAGCTCTTCCAGAATAAAATCTCGATTGCTTGGATCTAAATCAGAATCTTTCAACTCATAGACTTACTTACTAAAAGAATGCATGTGTGCAACTTTATTGCACACTAAGGAATGCTGAAACTGAAAAGGTTGAATGAAACTCACTGATAAACACCATAATCAATATGTTAAGGATGACTGGAAAAGCCAAAATTCCTCCTGAAATCCACTCTTTAGTGAAGAAGTACTTGAAAAAAGAAAAAAGCACTGGGTGATGCCACTTAAGTTCCCCCAATTATCACCCATGCCATATGTCACAATAAATCAACTTTACATGGAATATATGCCATAAGTGCTTGATGAATTAAAATATTCAGAATTGATTAGGCTCTCATCTGTTTTTGTCACAAAACAGTAATTGAATAGTTTCTTGAGCGCTTTCTCCTGCTGTCTGCACCAATACCTAATTTTCCTGCTTAAATTTCAGTCACCAATATCCCATTTGCATTATTTTTAATATAAGAGAAAAGCTAGAATCCAGATAAAGAATGTTGAATATGACTCTTTCATTGGTAGCACCAGCTAAAATCATCTGTGCATCTAAAAAATTTACTCATAAAGTTTGTTTAAAATGCATGATACCTATACTCCTCTTCATTCTAAAAAAAATGGGGGGGGGGGGGGAAATGCTGAAATGAACAAGTTACAAGAGATTTCTACAATTTTTGTACAATTAAATGAATTCACAAGATTTTCCAGGAAAAGAAATAATATTTAATTGCACAACAAGTTGAGACATGGACACTGCAAATGGATCAAGTTTATCAATAATGCAAACACAATAAAAAAAAATAAAGACTCTTCTGGCAAAGCAATGATCTTTGATCACAGATGTTTGGAAGTCAGATCATCGACAAAAGCATGAGATTCATACTTCACACTAATCATAATGTCTTGGTTTCTTGCATTTGTTCCATGAAAAGAGGGAAATATTCCATATTCCAGCTCATGAAAGTTCAAATGTCCTTTTTATGACACATGTATAGTGATTAGTGCTCTTTGCAAAGGCTGTGAAGGTGAAGCTGGACATTGCAAGAAAAGCAGATGCAATTAATGGTTGAAAACAGATGCAAGGTTTGGGACAGTATTCTTTCATCCCATGTTCTTCTACAGCATATTCAGACTAGTAGTCAGATGCTCTGGTGTCTTGTTCCATTAAAAAAAAAATTGTTCCATTCCATTCTGTCCTATTAATTAGAAGAAATCAGGAAAAGTTATAGGGTCATATATATCCAGCCAAATAGTGCAATAGTAATGCCAGAATGTTCATTGGCATGGAAGTATGCTAATATAATACATTCCCCAGAACCACACTATTTATGGTCAATGCATATAGTTCAGAGATGAAAAAATAAAATAAAGAAGAAAAGCTGACATCAATTTTATTTCAAGTATCCCAGAATTTCAATTTTTTATGAACTAATCCAAGATGTCTCTCTAACAGAGAAGCAGAAAGTATAGATTGAAACTCCAGGTAAAGTTCTAAAACATTACTCTGCAGGATTGCAAGAAAATGATCAGAAAGGAATGGAATAAAATTAATTTCACTTTCTGAAATGAAGAATTTTATTCCCTTTCAGCATTTCTTCCACTGCCATCAGTGAATTTGTTACATGTTTCATTTCAGTCCAGTTTACCATTCTGTTCCAAAGCCCTGAACATCTGTGATGGAAGCAAAAGAAAAACAAATAATAATTCTACAGAAGAAAGTCAAGCAGCAGTATTATGAATACCAGATACAAAGAGAAAAACAAGGATAGACCAGATCAGCCTAAATGAGGTAGTCAAGTTTGGTTATATATCAAATTCTTAGTGTTACCTTTAGTCTCCCTTTGGTAACCAATACACTCTTGTGCTAATTAAATTGAATTTGTTGGAAATTATGCCATTTAAAAAAATCCAAAATAAATAATCCAAACAAATAAAATTAACAAGGCATCACAATCACCTACAGGACTTAAACCAGACCATGCCACTGTGATGCTTTGAAAATTCATATTACATCAGGACCAGGATTGAGCATCTATTGAGTTATTGAACCTATGCAAAATATTCACTTAAGTTTGTACAATGGTCTGACAAGAAGAGTTTTCCACCAATCTATAACTGTCATCTTGAATAAAGATTTTGTGGGTAGGTCAACTTCAACTATCAGTTATTCCAATGTCATCATTCCATCATTGTAAATAAAATTTAAAGGAAAAAGAACATGACAATTTTGAAAAATTTTGGGGGAGTGAAATACTTTCATTTGTAAAATTTCATGGTGAACATGTTTTGATCTCAAAGAAAAAATGGAAAAACTGGCTCTTCCCTTTTCGTGCTAAAAAAGATTGACCTTTTTCCATTCCCTTTTCACCCCTCTCCATTTCCAATAACTATTTCAATTTTTTCCAACTGGAGAACAGCACTTCTCTCGTCAGATTAGTTGCAAACTTTTTTTTTCTGAGTCCCAGCAATTTTTTCCCAACACAATCTCAATATGGTCACAATGCAAGCTTTTAGGTTTGGAAAAAATTTTTAAACTTACAATATGTGCAGTACACCACAGCTATATCATATTCATTCTACATAAAAAAACATATAACATTAACCCCTTTAGTACCACACAGCCAATTCGTAAGCTAAAAATGACTATATATTGTTCCCCTGGCAATAAAAGGGTTAAAAAAGAAATGCCAAACCTGACCTTTTTTTTCTTTATGTAGACATCAAAGGATGATGAGATAAATGTCAATGGTGTCAGGATGCATACATGATACACAAGGGAATCTCAACTACTGCATTTTTTATTGTAGTAAATATATACTTAAGGTCATTTTTGAGCAAATTTTTCACTGTACCCAGTCTACCCTAGAATGAAAAGACTAGATAGGATAGTAAATTCATGCTAAAATCTGGACTTTCACTCCAGGAATAAACCAATTGGAGATGTCAACACTACGCAAGATGACCCAGTCAAACAAATATGAAATTCATTTCATGAAACATTGCAAAAGTGTTTTTTAAAAAATTGGAGCTGAAAATTTAACTTCTAAAAAAATCTTGATTCTTCTTATCCTTCATATTCACTGGTGCTCACTGCCATCATCACTTTTGCTTAAATAATGCCACTTCACCTCAGCTCTTGGAAATGGGAGGCAAATTTTTATCAGAAGTTGTGTAGGTAAAAATTGAAATGACCTACTGAGAAGTATGCTGCAACATGAATGAAAGTTTTCACATGGTACAGAAAGGCAGCAAAATACAGGGTGTTCATACTTAAATGCAACATAGAAAATGTTTTGCCACTTGTTTATGGAGTTCAGCTTGTCACAAGGCTCACTGGGTTGCTTACCTTCAAGGAAACATCATTCCCAAGGAGGGAAAACTTGAAAATGTTCAAATCACTTCTGCCATCCTTGGATGCTTCTACTCCTGGCCCTTCCCTCATGCACCATCAATACCAAAGAAAGCCATAACAACCCTTTGACTTAGTGTATGTTCTATAGATAAAAAAATAGGAGTTTTTACCAGACCAATATTGCATATTGTTGTGGTTCACCATTCAGCATGGGATTGGATCTGTTAAAGCAGGCTACATCCATTAAGAAAGCCTACTATGAAAGTACTAAGTCTGCCATAGAACCTCTTTCATTGCATGGAATGCAAAATCAGGCAATGCACCACAGTGCATTCATCCCCGATACTTGACTTCAAACATGGATCACATCTTGAGATAGCTTGCCTAAGGTTATTGCACCATGACAACAAATGATGGGACTCAGGTGGTCATCTTCCCTTTAATTTATGGTCTCTTGTGATAATGGGTTTCCTTACTGATATGCAACCCAGTGAGCCTTTTTTTCTTAGCTTAAATCCACAAACAGGTGGTTAAATTTTCCCTGTGTTGCATTTAAATATGAACACCCTGTATACATGATGCATAGGAACCTGAGAGATTGAATGAATGAAATGAATGCAACAGACAATACAGACTAGGGATATAAAAAAACTATGAGGATCACCTACAAGTTGCAAGCAACTAATTATGTGGTCTTCAACATACACCAATAGCAAAGATCCCCTTAAGCATATGGCTCAAGCTTGTAGAGAAGCATGGAAAACTATAAATATAAATTGTACCATTAAAACTGGAAATGGATAGTGTTGCAGATACCAACAACTGGTCAAAGCTCCCTCTGCAAAATTGTCATCACACATTCATCACTGGATCCAATATCAATGATTAAGAGATGAAAAAGCTGACAAATTTGATACTCTTGGATGGGCTCCTTTAAAAAGTCAATTCCAGCATTTGGTGCTAACCTGTGGCACCCACAATGAAAATGCAAAATAGAACCAACTTTAAATGCATAGTAAGAACAGGTGGAGAGCCATCAATCTGATTGCATCTCAAACTGATGGCCCATGTGCCCTTCATACAAAGCCAAAAAGCTCACCATCTATTACAGTCATCAAAATGGGCATAAAAATACTTTGGCAGAGTTATAAAACACAAATGCAAATTGAAATGGCTAGAGGGGTAACATGCTGATGTAGACATAAATAGTTCACCTCATTCAAGGAGAACAGAAACGGAAAATTGATGGGGAGTAATAGCCAATATTAACAATAAAGCAAAAAAAAGCCATGATTACAAGCTCAATCTCAGAGCTATCAGTATTAAAGTCAAGATGGATGCAATTATAAAATCAGATGTTATCACATGGCAGCATCTACCTCCTGCCACTACCTCCTTTAATTTCACCAACTTGTTTGAGTGTTTTGTTACTAAGTTAATTGGGATGTTTACCATGCATCAAGCCAATGCATCCATACCAAATGGCCTACATCAAGGAACCACTTAAAAATGTTGGTGAAATTGCTTTTGGAGACTTCATCAAGGCATGGCTTCACAGTCAGGTTACTCAACAATAGCCTAATACAAAAGGGACTTGTGGGGAAAAGGGAACTGGAGTCATCAGTGGTGCTGCCAACTTCCTCCATTCCACAGACATTTGGCTAGTTTCCTCTGGATTCCCCCAATCACATTAGAAATCTGCTTGATTTTCCCATACATCTTAAAGTGTTTCTGCTTCTTGTTTCATTAATAAACTCCTTCTGGGTGATCATTTCAAGCATTTAGTATGCACCCCTTTGCTCTTATTTAAATTAAATGTTTGGAATGTTTTCTTCGGAATATTCATCCAATGACCATGGAACTCTAATTTCATGAAACACAGCCAAGAGCTTTTTAACCCTTTTAGTGTTGTGGACTGATTTTTTGACCATATGTACTCCTGCTATAAGTGCCAAAGGCTGATTTTTTGGCCACTTCCATAAGGTTTCTTTCTTCTCATAGTTTGGGTTCTTGTTATGGCATAAAAATCAGCCAACAGCATTTTTTGGAAGTAGTAGATGTTGCAGATTTCTTTCTGCAGATCTTTCTCTGCAGATTTCTTGGCCCCAGTACACTAAAAGGGTTAACAAACATCAGTATTCTCAACTCCTTTGTGCTGCCTTTTTTGGCAATGTGTACAACTCAAAGAAATTATGCACAGTAAGGCAGAACTTCTGTCACAAAATCCACAGTTCAAGAGGTCAAAAGAAAAGGAAGCATGAACATGGACTGTCCACATGCCTCATGGTGATATTGAGCCTATGGGCCATTTTTCTTGCAACCAGCTTCACATCATGAATTTTGCAGTTCTGTTCTCCTTCAATGAGGTAGTCCACTGCCACCAAACAAATACCTCTTCAGATAGTTGAAAGAATATAAGCTCAGCAAGAAAGAATCAATGGATTCTCTTGCCATTGTGCTTCATCTCACAAAACTTCTCTAGCTAAGTGACTAAGTATTATAAATTGAGTATTACCTCAATATAGATCCAAAACAAAGAAATTCAGAAAGGCTTGAATGATTCCCAAGCATGAGAAGGGAAATAACTGAAATCATAAGAATGAGATGCAAGAACTTGGTAACTAATTTCATACACACTGATTCTCACACCTCAGTATACCACAGAGGTCGTTCAATGTTGAGAATGATGAAAACTGCTGGACAAAGAAATAAGGTATTGATGGCAATCAGAAGGTAGGTGAAGAATTTGTAGGTGCACTCGATGGCAACATCTTGCCGCCACAAGGAGGGACTGAAGGGTCTTCTTAGAAAAATGGCTTCCAGGATGGCTAGGCAAAGCCACTTCACAGTTGCTTTGGTTGCAAGGAGGATCATGAGGCCAATAGCCATCCGAAGGAGGGAAAGGCCCACCATATCAAAGGTGGGCCACACAATTGAGTAAGGTGGTGGGTAGGGAGATGGGTGAATATACTCCCATTGATAGTTTATTGCTGAGCCCACCAACACCCCAGCACCAACACAAACTATCATCACCGTATCTGCTCTGCAAAGCCCCAAAAACAGAGAGAAAAAAAGAAAGAGAGAACAACTCTTTCAAAGACTGCTCAAGAATGGTGGGTTATGCAGAAACCAAAATAACAATCTTGGAGGGGGACCCTAATATTCTCCAACAGCCTAATAATGGTTTGAAAGTGAGAAACATACCTTAACCCTTCATGACCTTTCTGATAAACCTCGATTAACTCTAACAAAAATCACTGGTACAATTGTAGTGGCCATATTGCTTATTATGCTCATTTGCAAGAAATTTGCAAATTATATATTGAGATTTTATGACCAAGACAAAGCCATGCAGGTCACAGCAAAAGCTTGCATTTCAAGAGTCTGGGAAGGATAGAAAACCCTCATATGTAACAGCTCATACCCATGCACACCTGGAGGCAGAAAAAAACCATGAGTCTCAATGGCTGACTTGAGGTTCTCCAGGCAATACTCATATCTAACATCTCAGAATCTGATAGGCCTCTGCCTAGCTTGCTTCTCTTCTTGTAATACCAGGTGGTCCAAAAAAAAAACTTCTCAACTTTAAATGTCAGCAGATGGAACATCACGAAGTATCTGTAGGATACCTGATCCATTAAGTATTTACAAAAATATCATTATAATTGATTTTCAGAATTGAAGCTAGTTTTTTTCACATGATGCCCAACTACCAAGTTTGTCAGAATGCAAACCCTGAATTTAATTGTTTGCTTCTTTAATAATGGGGCTTGCCCTGCTCACATTTGAGGAGTTCTCTGGAAAGGGGGTGCATGTGCCCATATCTGTATCCACATGCTGCTTTAGGTGACTTGTCATAGGATAGGATGGTCAGCAGTTATCTGATTGGAAAGAAAGTTCTCGGAATTTCATGAACAATTATTACAAGGCTGGTTCATGGCTGGAGAGCACCAGGGCTGTAATAATATACGGTTGTATGCCGAAGGACACGACCTACTTATAAACACACGCAGAACATTCTAGCATGCTCTGGAAAAAAATTGCACTGGATATTCAAGAAATTCCGAGAACTTTCTTTCCAATCAGATAGTTAAGATGTGTATTCAGCAAAGGAGAAGCAGATTTTCCTAAGTTTTCAATTGATGGCAGGCCCAATGCATGACTATTTCAATATGGCTGCCTCCATGAATATTCTACAAGGTGTTCAAAAAGAAATGCAACCCATTGGATAATGCATATATCATTGTAACCTATTGCATTTCTTTCTGTTTCAGTGATCATCAAATATAAGAATTGTGTTCACAGTTCAAGAAAGAATATTCATTGTTGAAAGTTACATTAGGAATCGAATTTATTTATAGTTATTTACTCATTTACTAATTTACATGCATTCTCCAATGGGTTACGTTTCTTTTTGAACACCCTGTATTAGCACCTGTACCACTGAACAATTTTGGTAGAATAATTCCATTATTTTGAACTGAAACTGAAAATGAGAAAGAAACCAGACAGGAAGAAAGGGGGGGGGGGGGAAGGCCCATTCATCAAAGCCTCTGGAAGGATGCAAGAAGTTGGCGATATCCAAGAAACAGTTGGAGATT
The DNA here is from genome assembly GCA_905338385.1 of Darwinula stevensoni. NCBI lineage: Eukaryota > Metazoa > Arthropoda > Ostracoda > Podocopida > Darwinulidae > Darwinula > Darwinula stevensoni. Next base: position 110,305 of record CAJPEV010000283.1, read on the forward strand.
CAGTTGATGAATAAATTAAAATGGATCACTGAGAATTAATTGATGAATAAAACTTGTCCTGATTATTCACATTTTTATTTTCATCATTTGAAGGAGAGCTGATTTGAAATTTGTAGATGTATTTATCAGTAAAATATAATTTTGAACTGGTAAGAAGTGGTGAAGGGCTGGCTGGAGGAAGTTCCAGCAGCTCAGATATGGAAAAAGGGTGTATGTGCATAAACATTTTCTACCTGCATCCCAGCAATGTGAGGTAAAGAAATTCATTGAAACCCTAAGTTCAATTGGAAAAAGATCCAAGATACCATTTGACTGAAAACTGAGTTTTGACCAGTTGCAAATTAGCAATGGAAGTTTTTGCCACTTACCTCATATTGCATCTTTTGGCACATATGCCCTATTTCCAGAAAACTCCTCAATTGGAATTGGTCAATCACAGTCCAACTGAGTGGAAAGACACAAACTCTCTCTTACTTGGGATCATGGAAAAGAGCTGCTATTCAAACAATGAATAACCTTTTCTCACTTATATTTCCAGGAAGCTACCAGCTATGTTGAGAGTGACACTAGGTTACCCAAGAATCATCCCAAACTTACAGAATGTTTCATCAAATATATGGGGGTGATTTTCATGAAAATTTCAATGATATTGCCTGCTACCCAAGAAACAGATTTTTTTCTGCACAATTTCAAGTTTCTGCAAGTTTGTCTGCCTCAATCTGCTTAGTTGGATAGAGATAGGATGAGTACCCTTGTGCACAGAGTAAGGATCTGGGATTTGCACACTGACAGAGTGATATGAAAAATGATATGCACTGAAAAAAGCTGTAACTCGTACAGTATTCTGATGGATCAATTGGATTTAGAGTTTTTGCAAAATCACCTCATGTTACAGAAAATTTACAGGATGTTATATCCTGTAAATTTCTTGCCAATGTCCCATATGGTACTTTGCTGCAAGCATTAAAAGTTGGGCACTTCTTTTGGAGCCACCTGAAATAAATGCAATTTGAATGCAATGCAAAGGTAGACCTATTCTTATTGCAATTATAAATATTGTTCTCTCACAATTCTCAGAAAATCTTGCAGTGCTTCGAAAAACATGGTTTCACACTTCTTTTTCGCCAGGAATGTCATAACACTGCTGCCTCCTCCCTTTTTAACTGTATTCTCAAACATCTCAAATGGTATAGGATGTACTGGAGAGAGAGCTTATGGCAGAAATAAAGTTTTGGGTGGCCAAAGTTGCAGAGATTTCAAGTCCACAAAATTTCCCACCCAAGCACCAGTATTGCCAGATGCAGAGATAGTCATGACTAGGTAGGGATTGTTTCCAACTAAAACATCTTCAAAATACATGAAAGCTTGCTAAACTGCAGACCTTCTACTTTTCAAGTGAAGATGAAGCTATCCATGCAAAATTCCAACAAAGAAGTGGTAGCAATGCAGAAATTACTAAAAGAGAAAACATGAGGAAGAAGAACCAGGGGCTCCAGATTAAGGACAACTTAATTTGAAGAAGGCATATGTGGGGATGATAGGATTCAACAGAAACAAATGAAGTGTGGAAGTGAGTGTGGAAATTGGCACCAGAAGTCCAGAAGCTACATGGACTGGAAGCCAAGGAGGGATTACAAGAAGACCATAGTGAATATTTGAGAACCAATGCTTATTCCTCAAATGAACTTAACATGTGCATCATTTTAGAATAAACTTACATGGGAAAGGAAGGATAGACCTTGAAGCCTTGTCGAATGTTCAATGTGTTCACCTTCCAGGTCAATATACTTCTGCAGGCATGTAACAAAACTGTCCATTTTTGAGGACACTTAGAAGTTGGACAGAAATTTAAAGGCAAAAAAGGCAGACATGTTCAGGGAAAATATCCCGATATAGAGTAATCCATAGGGGTGCTGCCTTCTTGGACAGAAAGCTAAGAAAGAGTACATATCTGGGAAAAACCAAATGTATGGTAACCCTAGGTGAGATGCTTTGAACAGTAGTGGTGATGCGATGCCATAGGTCATCCAAGGGCTGTGGGTGCATAGCATAGACTTATCCTTGAGGAAACCACACAAGCACATGGTATCAGGTTGGGGGATCTTGGTGGCCATGGTAGGGGTTCACTACAACTGACCCACTGGTTCGGAAATGACCAAGGACCAAGTCTATGCTATGCACCCAGAGTCCTTGGATGCCCTGAGCACTAGTGGTGATGCATCACCACTAGTGTTCAAAGTGTCTCACTTGCAATTTGTGCAAAAATGATGGACAATTTTGTTACATGCCTGTATATTGACCATTAGTGGACACATTGAACATTAGAAATAACTTCAAGGCCTATTCTTCCTTTCCCAAGTAAGTTTATCCTAAAACCATGAGCAAGTTTAATGGATTTGAAGAATAAAATTGGGAACCTCCTTCTGGGACACCCTGTACTATAAAGGCACCACATTGAAGAAAGGAAACACTCATGCACCTCTTGATGAAGGGAAATGTAACATACATCAAAAAAAGTTTTGCACCACCCCCAGATCTCTACAGGTTCTTGCCATGATATTTTTTATTATAACTTTGCTGTATTTCATTCAAATTCCATCAAAATTTTATGAAACATAACAAACACATATGGCAACAATATGCTATAAGGGTTTTTCAAAATGTCCACTGTCAGCTGAGATACAGGCTTTTAAACACTTTGGAAAGTTGTCCACGATGGCCGTCAGCTGTTCAACCTTAACGTCGTCCAGAGTCTTAAGAAAACCCTTCTTCAGTGGATCCACACTGCTGTGCAGTGTCGAGCAGGCCTTCTCCAAAATGGACCACACAGTGTAATCCATAGGTTTGAGCACCAGACGTCCTTCCCCCACGGATGCAAAAACAGCTCTTTGCAGAGCTCTATCATCGTCTTCGCTCTGTGCACAGGCGCCCAGTCTTGTTACAGTGTCGGTGTCCATTCATTTTTGCTGAAATGGTCATGTGTCCAGGGGTCCAGAACTGCTCTCAGGAGGTGGTCTTGATACATGGCTGCACTGACCTTCACCCCTTTTTCCAAAAAAAACCAGGAGTCTTACCCATGGCACAAATCCCAGCCCACACCATCACTCATTGTGGGAAATGCAATCTGCTCACAGTTGCGGTTCCTGAGAGCAGTTCTGGACCCCTAGGCATGTGACCATTTCAGCAGGGTGGATTTGCTGAAGAAGGGTTTCCTTAAGTCTTGGGACGACATTAAGGTCGAACAGCTGACGGCCATCGTGGACAACTTTCCAAAGTGTTTAAAAGCCTGTATCTCAGCCAATGGTGGACATTTGAAAAATCCTTAGAGTATATTGTTGCCATATGTGTTTGTTATGTTTGATAAAATGTTGATGGTATTTGGATGAAATACAGCAAAGTTATAATAAAAAATATAATGGCAAGAACCTGTAGAGATCTGGGGGTAGTGCAAAACTTTTGATGTGTGTATATAACACATGCAAACATGTCCAGAAGACCTTTTGGATTCAAGGAGACACAGATGAGAGGATGCACCAAAGAGTGTACATCTTAAGTGCCAATTCACAGTCATTTTCTAATGTGCCAGAACCATGAATGAGGAAAGCAGAGGCTTTTTGAACAAGCTGGTGAAGCTTTCTTCTCAAGACTGTAAAGCCTCCACTTCCATATTGTACCTTGAACCACTTTTTCAGCATCTGAGAGAAGCATACAAAATCTATGCTGCTATTGACACAAAAAAGACAGTCTGGTGTCCAATTTTTGCAAGAGAATTGAAAAATGAACTTGAGTTTGTATCATATGAAGGAGGATTGGTATGATTCTTGCTTTACATTTGACAAGATGGCACAAGTGCAGTAAGAGAAGAAACAGGAAGTCAGAAGTGAAAAGAGCATGATAAGGCTGTTACCATGCCAAGGCAGTAAAGGTGGGATCCTGAGGATATTCAACTTATCTCACAGCTCACTGCCAGAAGCCTCTATTTCAGGTGAATGTTCGTATGCTATAACTTAACAATATACAAAATCAAGTTTGTGCTCTATGCTTGGCATACAATTTGACCCACAGCATCATAGGCTCTATGCTAATGCAAAGAGCTTTTGCCAATGACATCACATATTCCCTGCAAAAAGGAATAAGGTAAATAGGCAAAAAGAGTCAGAATTGCAGGGCAAAATTATTTAAAGGATCCAAGTTTTAGTAAAAAAAAAAAAATTGTACCAGCAGCACTTTTCATGTTTGAGGAGATATTGCATAAATTCCTCATCCTTTTGAGTCAGTATGGTATGAGACAGGATCTAATATGCATAACCTAGTCCTATACAGCAGTGATTCACTTTTCAAAACCAATGAATCTTCTCCCTCCCTTAACTTTTCTTTACAAAGTGCTGCAATACAAATGATTATATGGGTCATCCAAAAAGTGTTGAACATTGGTAATTATCTTGATAACTACTGCATATAATTGAATGAAACTCATATAAACTCTTGTTCAAGATATGACTACTTGGTAAATGAAGTTTCAGGTCAATGTATGAAGCACAGGATACACACTGGATGCCTCTACCTTTTGGGTATTGTTTTAGCAAGCCTGAATGACCATCATTGCTGCACATCTTTACTAATACTGATGTGAAGCTAGACTGCTCTCTCCAATGAATCATTTTCAATGAAACCGGAGCCTCCTCATTCAAGGCTGAATTGAAGAGACAGTGCAGAATGGTGAAGTCCAGGATCACCACAATTGCAGAAAGTAAAACAGGCAGGGGCCTCTTTGAGGATGATTCTAATCACATTCTTTCACATGCATGGTATCATCCACAGCCAAACAGTACTCCAAGACCAAACTGTCAATGGAAACTACTGCTTGCATGTCCTACATATTTTTATCTGGCCAGCCACTCACAAGAAATCCCTCCCATCTGCTGGAACAGGCATCCTTCTGTTGCAAGACAATGTGACTCCTCACTGGAAGTGCGAAGTCCCGGAGGTCATGACAGACTGGGACTGGGATGTGGAGCTCACCCAACTTACTCACTGGATCTGGCACCCTGCAACTTTTTCCTCTCTCCCATGGTGATGGAGAGCCTGCATGCACGACAGCTAGAGGATGTTGATGCCATTAGCAAGGCCTACAATTGCTGCTCTTGGACCTGACCAAAGAAGGACTACATCCTGGCATCCACAGGCTGTTGCCATGGTGGAAGAAGTGCATTGAGCTCAACAGTGAATACATTGAGAAGGTATCATTCTTAAAAACATTTTTTGGAAATTTCATGAAAGTATGTTGAGAAATAAATGACTTAAAAACCAATACTCAAGACTTTTCAGATGATCCCCTTACAAATTTGTATATTATCATATGAAACACATGCACCATGACTGAATCTCACTGTTCCATAACCAAGGTCCTGGGGGACCTTGACAGTTCTTTTTCCTAAAAAGAACTATCAGGAAAAATGTAAAAACACCCTCAAGGATCTTGGAATGGAATGACCCAGAAGGATAGTACTCACAGGTCATGATGCCAAACCATGTGAACCGACCTAAGTATGAATTCAAGAAGGGTATTAGTGTTTTAGATCTGAGGGAGGGGCAAGAAAGGCTCAGGAGGGAATCAGTCAAAGCACAGGTTTTGTCACTTATATTGGTTAAAGTTCTATCTGCCCTCCATATACCCTCAACATGGAAGGAGCATACAAGAAAAAAAAAAAGACCTGGGAAAGTGAGCTCTCCTGGGTACCCCATTACTTCCACTCCTGAATGCAGGCAATTGAGAGCTTATCTATTGGAAATGAAGAGATGAAAAAGTTTTCTCCATCTTCTTTGTTTCTTCAGCTCTGAAAGGGAACTACCTAGATGAGACATTATTCAAAATAAAGGAGAGGGGAAAGCAATGTTTCCAAGTTAATGACCCACAAAAAAGACACAAGGATTCAAAGGCCCTTCAGAATCATGTCATGACATATGGACCACTATATCACCTTGCATGCAACACTTGGATGTACAAAAATGGGAAGTATAAGAAAAGATAGCATGGAGAAGAATACAAGCAAGATTAGGAAACAGTGGCAGAAAAAAATAAAACACAAGCTTCAGGAAGAACATGCAGTGCAATTTAATGCATTCAGAAGGGATTTAATAGTGCTCTGGACTGCTGGAAGCATTTCTGATCCCATCCATTCCACCAATGAAAGCTACTGAATTCCAAGCTGATACTTCCACCCCTTTCCAATGATTCTAATTTTCCCAAAGAATCCTTACTTGGAGCAGTGCATCTATGAGAAAATAAACTAACCTGGATGAACACCAAGTGTCTTTCCCACTGTCCGGGTAGATGATCATGGCCACAATCACAAGGGAAATAATAATGATAGGAGAATATGGGTTGGACAATATGAACAGATCCAGGTCATCTATCACAGGTATCATGAGAGGCATCAGCACCCCCACAATTGCAACACCAACCAACACGTCCTAAAATGCCAGATAATAGACACCTTAGCAAGTCATTCATCAATTTTCAAATTTTCAAAGCAGCTTCCAATAAAGATTCATTTTTCTGATAGATGTTGACTCACTGCTGCAGTGTGCATTCCAAGGTAGAGACGACTCCCACACACAAGCAAGCTCCAAGTAATGGCAATGAAAAGTCCCAGAGGAAATGAGTACTGAAATCAAAAAGTGTTAAAAAATAATTCAAAGAAATAATTTCAAAAAGCCAAGGTCAAGGCTTTTTTTTTGTGGAAACAGGAACTAGTGTCTCCCAGTCTTTTCTATGACTTCCCCCCCCCCCCCCAGCTGTTCAGTTCAATCAGATTTCTTGAAATAAAAAAAATACAACGTTGAGAGTCTTTCACTCAGAATTTTTAACCCTTGGTGACCTGAATCAATTTTTTTTAATGGAAGCAATGAAAGTTTTTTCTTGGTCCTACCACCAGAATAAGACAATACCAAAGTGCTTCCAAACACATATTTTGAAATGCAATCAATAATGAGCATATGTCTAGCAAAGCCAACTTAGTTTTAGAGAAAACAAAATGTCTTGCTGTTTTATTTTGCATGTATACACTGTGACCATGTGGTTATGCTAGGTTAAAAGGAGTTAAGGTGATATATCTACACTGACTTCATCTATTCCGTTACAAACATGCCAAATTGGCTGAATCATGCTATGAATAATGCTTATTCATGCCATCATCAACCTTCTGAAAAGAATTTTAAAAATAAAACAAATATGCAGTGGTTGCAGTCCCTCATTGAATTAAGGTGGTTTCATTTTTAGCCCTTGTCCTACTACTCCCAGTCAAACTGATGAAGTTTAAAAGATACTTTACTTTTTCCTAAGTACCCATGAGTGAGAAACTCACAATGTATCTGCCACTGGTGAAGTACAAAATCCCCATTGGGACAATCACTCCCACAATTGCATGTGTTGATGGCATTCCATGTTCAAGGGCAAAACGCTTCTCCAATTTCACCACTGGAGGTGAAGGTGGTCTGGGCCATCTCACAATATTTTTCATTGACTGCCCTGAAATATCACAACACAGGGAGACGAAACAAGTTTCAACTTTCTTTAGTTCTCTCCATTGAATCAGGAAAAGTTTCTGGGAAAAGCACCTTTTGCAAAAAATATGCCAAGGGTTTCACCTATAAATTAACACTTTTACTGTAATCAGTATTCAGAGAACTACCAAGTTTCAGCCTTATCCGTTTGCTCCTATTGCCAATGTGAAAATATCTTTGAAAAAGCCAACATAGCCAAAAGCTGCACCACAGAAATTGAATTTTTCTGAACTCACCATCACCTCAGTTATTGCTTTGCCAAGTTTCACCATTCTATCTCTGTACAGTTCAGTGGACAAAAAACATTATGTGAAAATGTCACCCCCATAAAAGTATGCCCCCAGAGCATGCATCTGAAATTTGACATTTTCCCCAAACTTTGTGTCTCAGTAGGCACGTCCATGCCAAATTTCAGCTTCCTATGTCTCTCCATTTGACTGAAGCAAATATATACCATTGAAAACATCTCCCCTAAAATGGGTGCCCCCAAGGCATGTACCTCCAAATTTTTATTTTTTCTGAACTCTGCATCCCAAAAGGTACATGTGTCCCAAGTTTCAGATTTCTAACTTCTCTAGAACAAGGTTAGAATTAGTGTCAGTCACTCAGTCATGATCGTCTATAAATATAATAAGAATTTTATACATTAGGTAGTAGATGGGTTGAAGAGGCAAGGCAAAAATGTAGTAGCTACAAATGCAGCTTTAAAGAAGCGATTAGATGCCTTCATAGGCAAATCAAAAGATAAGGGGAGCAATATAGCTTAATTTAACTGGGCAGGAATTATATAAAGCTCACACAAAAAACATTTATCTTCAGAGAGATAGAACATCTCATCAATCTTAGAATACATTGGGGGAGGGGGGATTTACAAGATGTTCAGGCTCTTGACTCATGGTTTCAATGTCTAAAATGCCTCTTGATGTCCCAATCCAGACTTTGAACCTTGGAGTATCTACTTATCTCATATCTCCAAGTATGTCTCTGATGTTTGCTGCATTTAAATAAGAGAAATGAATGGAATGACTTTTGTGCAGGTTTTTCCAAGTTTGCAGAATAATTAAAGGCACTTATGCTCAAGGCCAAGGCACAGAGGTCATAATCAATTATGGAAATCCAGTACTAATACATGAGGGCAGAAGTTAAAAAGTGGGAGGGGTTCCAAGGGTTCTATGACCCACCTCACTCTCACATCATTCATATTCAATGCAACATGGAATGTGTTTGTGCTTGTAGGGCAAAGATGAAATTGGTTTCATTCTCCCTAACAGTGAGTGGGTGATGAGTCTAAAATGAACAATACCAGTTTCCATATAAAGAACTCACCAATATACATCGCCACAGTCCATATGATGATTACTCTTCGAAGAACAGCAGCATCCACATTCCAGAACCAAAATGGGAAAAATGTAATATAGAATCCTGGAGATCCAAGAAAGCCTCCCAGTGAGAAGGCATAATACCAGAACCAATTCCTGACTTCATAGTCCTTTTGCTCTGAATCAGAGTCAGAGCAGGAACTGAATAAATCATCAGACGATTGCTTCAAGGTGTGGGCGAACTTTCTTTGCTTGGTAGCATCTAGAACATCTTTCTCCTGAATATGCTCAGCACAACAGTCTCCATTCACTTTATGGTTCTCATGTAACATCTTTTGAATTTCCAAAACACTTTCAATGTTAGAGGAACAGAGATCATTCCCATTTTCAGTTGCTGGAGGACCTGGCTTTACCTTCACAATCCCAAAATATTCTTGGAACTTCCACACCAAAACAGGATCTTTGAGGGCTTGCACAATCCACCACATCTTCTCCAACAGGCCAGGCAATGCACAAAGGGTGCTACCTGAAGACCTTCAGATCTGAAAGTCAAAGGATTCTATTATTTTGCCTCTTCCAACATAAATTTGTTAAATATGACTGAATCCTGATCAATTGTGGGACCTTTAGCATTCTGCACTGACTGGTGGATGACTAATGAGAATAAGATGTGATATGAAGAGAAAATTTTTTCCATCCACTCTCTTAGCATCTACTTCCAAATCAAAATTCTTTCCGACTTCAAGTCAACCATGCCAACATACCATAAACAACGAGTGACCTTTTCATCTAACGTTAACAGGAAGAACGCTTAAAACCTAAGAAAATGTAAATGTAACCAGTGATCAATTACCTTAACTTTTTTACATTAAGTCTAGGATATGTGAGTTCCTTACTTTCTATTATACATTAGCTTTTCCATTTGGTAAGTAGGACATAGGAAAACGTCCAAACGACTAGCGTTAGGCGTCTAACCTACGTGCCTGTGTATTTTAGACCTAGAACTAACAGTTACATTGTGATGAACTCAATGGGTCCACGTCCTTGGACCTCGTAGGAATATATCCTGCTATTGAATGGATGAGACACAGAATGAAGATAGGCCTATACTAAGCCTGGCTTTGTTCCTTGCTAAAGACGCGGTCTTGAGCAGGCGACAAGGGAGGGATAAGCTGCGTGATGCCAGTCTCGTCACGCAGCATCCACGTGCCTCGCCGCAGCAATGGAGCCATTTCAATATGGACCCCTCCGTGCAGCCTCTGTCCATGTGACAGAAGGGAGGAGACCATAAAAGGGCTGACTGATTGCACTTATTTGTCTTTATTGAGGATCAACTAGCGTATGACTATCAGTTTGAAAATTTTGCAAATACTGTGTCGAGTATTAACTAGATTGGGTATCACTAAAGTTAAAAATGTTTGCTGTTACAGCATCCACGTAAGGGTCAATGGAACAGAACCATTGTAGACAACACTATTAATTGAGGGGGAACCAGCGAAGGAATAAGGATGGCAGTGGCACTCTCTTCAGCATTAAAATCTTTTTTTTTGTGGGTTAAAGAAACGATAGTGATATTGCATTTCGAGCTCTAGTGCTAATGTATCATGGCCCATGGGATCAAAAGCTTTCAAGAAATTGATTAATACAGAACAAGTGCATTTTTTGTCAGGGTTTAACCAAAAGTTTAGCCCTCAACCCCATATTGAACTTGTGTTGATGTCAGCGCTATGAAAATGGTGTTCATGATGTAGTTATTATGGTGACCTAAAGTTCTGTCTGAAATACTTTTGATTAATCCTTTCCAGGAAAGTGGTTTCTCTGTGAAACCACCATTTAAAATTTGTTTCCATCTACGGTCACAATGATTGCAAGACAAAACCACCTATTGTCCTATTGGGTAGTTAGTATTAGGTAGCTGGTTTTTCTCAAAGAACATTTTTTACAAATATTCTAATGTGTTGGTTTTTTTCAGGATAATTGAATTCTAATAAAGAATTTAGGTATACATGCTTGAAATGATTAGATGGTCAACATGATTGTAAAATTACTATTTACTAAATTGTGAATAATGAACATATATTCAGCATAGCAATGTTTTACAGTACTGCTATCTGTAACCCTTTTATGCATGATGTCTATTGTTGTGGATGATATGACTTTGGCTATCATGATGGCTTTTCAGCCACAGTACACAAGCCTTGAAACTTCTGGTGCATGCAGTCCACTCTAGTACTCATAATCTATTCAGTGTTGCCTCCTGGTGGTGGAACATGCTACTACTACAGAAGAGTACCACCTTAAACATTGAACCAATAAAAAAATATTTTTGTTTTGCCTTTAAAAATTCATGCACAAAAAGGTCAAATCTTTTACTCAAAAAGTTGAATATCTGTTAACCCTGAGTGAAATGCTGACCAAATAACTTGAACTTACTTAGCTATGAAGCCTATTTTCCACCGTGTTAGAAACATCTCCAACGTCCATGATATCAGGACTTATACAAAGAATGAACTTTAATCCCTTTACTGCTTGTGTTAACCCATGCACATAAATTTCTTGCTTCTTATTTCCATTATACCTGAGATTTTATCAGGACTTAGGGAAACAATCCAAATCCTGTCCTTTACTTACCCTTGAAGGTAAGTAAGGGATATGTTAAAAGTTTGAACCTGTTGGAGTTGATGTCAAAATATAATAAATCATGAGAGAAATGTTAGCACTGAAAATTGCTTGGTTGGCTATCAAATTTAATATTGACTCCTTAGCAGTAAAATTTTTACAACACTTGCTTAAACACTAAACATTGAAACCATGTCAGATCTGGAGGGTAAGAGTCAGACCAAGCACCTAAGCCAACTTCCACCTAAAACCTAAAAAGTATGATGATACTGGTTGGTATCCATAGAGAATTGAGAGCAACTAAAACAGATCAAGTTCTGGATGGACTTAATAATGAAACCATACTCCAAGATGATTTCTTGACAAAAGTTAAACTCCCTGGACTGATAGGCTTCATCTTCCATTTATTCTCCCAGGAACAGACTGCTTCCTATTCCATTTATTCCACTAGTTTCACTGCCTGCAAGGCAATGTCTGCCATGGAGCAGAAGTTTTTTCATTCATGCAGAGGGTCAGAGGTTTGTCTTAACTTTTTATAAATAATTCTAGCATGCCCCATGGAAGTCTTTTCCTTTCTTCTCCCTTATAGAACTACCCAATATAATTATATGTATTTGGACATATTTGACTACATATGCACCAAACTTGGCTGGAAGGAGTAAAGGGAGTTTATATTGGAAGTATAAATTGAACAATTCCAAATATAGTCATTATGTTTCAAATAAAGAGCTCATATGTTGCCGTATTTGATGTCCTATAAATTTTTTTATATGGAACTCCTATATAGAACCTGTGGTATTTATTACTTGAAGTGAAAGTCATCAGAAAAGATGCAATTGAGAAAAAGGAAGAGATCAATCAGCAAGGCAAACAAGAAGCAAAAAGTGGATATCAAGGACAAGGAACCACAGATACACCAAAAGAAGAATGCATCCTGTGTCTTTCAACCACCAAAGGACCAAATAGATTCAAAAATTGTGCAGGACATGCCTCATGTGTCAGCTCCTTCAGACAATAGACCTACAGGTTTATATTGTGGCTTACAGGTTGTTGAGAATTCAAATACAGGTAGCCCAACAGTCAAGCCCATCCAGAAAGTTGGAAGAAAAAAGAAGAGAAGCAAATTTTTGAGCAAGGATGATTGCATTCAAGAGTCATTAGACACTGAGGTGAGATGCTCCTATTTTTTCTCAAAAGGATAGGATGTGAGATTTATTATAGAAAGAAATCATGAATATGGTATGAATACCAATATAATGAAAATCACTGAAGGACTTTACAAGAGAGTAATTTTCTTCTCATTTGCCTTTACAAGGTGGCTCAATTTCAAATATTGTATGAAGGTTTCCATGGCATACACAGTTAATTGGTACAGTATTAGTGGCATAGATTTGAAGTACTGCCAGGATGAGGATTCTTGGAAGTGAGAAATGATACTAGTGGTAAAGTGAAAATTTTTCTGCAAGTTGAAAAAATTAGGAAACAATGTATTGGAAAACGAATGAGAAGTGAAGATCATCCATGCAATGGAACTATATAAAAGCCTCTTATTTATTGACTTAACAAGTGTTCTCTGACTCAGAACCAGAAAGATTAAATAATTGGATGGAGCAAATGAGGTTGATTGGTTACCACAGTTGACATATGACCAATTATTATTATTATTAGCAAATGTGTAGGGAGGGTGTGACCAATGATTATTATCAAGGGTACAGGTTCTGACCACTGACCATCATCCAAACCATCCCTACTTTGTGACCTCACCACGCAACACATAGGTCTCACTTGGAAGGAAAGACTGCAGAAATAAGCATTTCAGACAAAGCCCTACCCATCCATTACCCTTACTATAACTAATATTTTTTCAGATGTGACTGGTACCCTACCCAACTAGCAAATCAGTCATTTTTTTCTTTGAGTTAAAGAATGCATGTTAAAAAGAAAAGAACTTGTGGACCAAAAATACTAATCCACGCAAGTCCTTTCATTGTGACTTCATGAACCCTGAGTTCGTGTGTGAAAAGGGAGAAATTTGAAGGACCTCTGCAAGAACTCATAAATCATATTTATGCCCCTTACTGGAGTGTTTTGCTTTCTTGCAGTGTATTAGGGATGCTGAAGGACTGAAAAGGCTGTCAGTGGTACTTCGCCCATTAGGAACCAAACATTCAGATACCCATATCATTCCAAGTCAGTCAGCAGAACGGGATGGAAGCCCTCAACTAGAAGAGGGTGAGCAGGAGGATGAATCATTGTCAGAGCTTGAGGTCAGGCATTTTTATGTAATTATGTATTTAAGTTTTTCTATTATTTCTGTCTCATTCTATTATAATTTATTTGTCATATCAAAGTTAAAGTTGTTTCAGTATTTCCTGAGTAATACCTGTACTCTGTGTATAAAAGTGAGGATGAGGGCACAGCTTTGTCAAGTTTCAAGGCATGATACTGCCAGCACCGTGGAAATTTTCCCTGCAAGTTTTAAAGAGCATAAAACCACATATTCTTATCATGTGGATGTTAGTTTACCACTTGTGAGAAGTAAAAGCAGATCAGTAAATTGAGAAAAGTAATGATACCTCTTATTTATTGCTTAAAAAGAAAAGAAGAAAGACAATTGCAGGAGCAACCTGTGAAACAAAGATCCCGATCTAATACCATACTAATTGTTGACTTCATGAACTCAGAATCCCATCTATGTTCTGCATTCCTCTTTTACCAGTAAAAAAAAGAGTAAATATTTTCCTGAATTTTCTAAGCCATGCAGAAATGAATATATCCTGCAATCCATCATTTTATTTTATTTCAACAGCAAAACCATTTTTGGCTATTTTCAATTCTATATACTATACAGTGAAATTCTAAGAGGAAAAGCATTCAGGAGGAGCTTTGGAGACTGCTTAAAATTTCATCAGTTTCAATTTATCATTTAAACTGTGATTAAACCTACAATAAATTGTTCATTTCCTCAATAAAGTTGACAGCATAAGTAAAAACAATGCTAGAGATCAATATGAATGCTGGGTCAAATCAAGCTTGGCATTCATTTTGTTGCACATTTCTGCAGATGAGTATTTCTTGAATAAGGAAGTATATAAATTTAAATTTCAAAGGTATCTGTGAATGTCATTCCCCATTTCCATCAAATGCCCTTCCCTTTAGAGAAGACTGCAATTGAGACAATTTAGAAATTTGAAGATTGTATATTAAACTACATGTCAATCTCAACTCCAATTTCAACAGGAGGAGACAACTGGGCAAGATCCATTCGATGAACACTTGGGGACTTTGCTTCCAGAACAATTTGTGAAAAGTAGCTTATTTCAATCCAAGAAATGGAAAGTTGAAGAGATAGAGCTTCAGACTTTGGGTCATTGCCTTTTTTATCACTGTCCTGAGGAGGCTTCTCCAGGGGTACCTTCCATTGGTTTGTTGGAGAAAGATGTTGGAGAGGCCCCATTGAATCTGTTCCATAGTTCCCTCTTGAAAGATGGCTCAGTCTTTCCTCCCCCAGAAAGAATGATTCTGAAGGAAAGTTTTATTAAAGCTGCTGTCACAAGAAACCTTCCTAATAGTATCAAAGCAACTTTGAAGCAAAAGGGAAAGTCAGTTTTGAGTGACCTTCAACGGTCAGTATTTCATATCATCAACTCCTACACAGACCTACTCTTCACAGAACGAACTCATAGCAATGGGGAAGAGCTTCGTTTCATCTATTGCCTTCATGCCATCAACCATGCTCTCAAAACCAGGACTAAGATTGTCAATCACAATGCCAAGCTAGAAAAGTGGAGAAAGAAAAAGAAGACAGGAGAGGAGGTTCTTGAATATCAAGATCAAGGTTTGGCAAGGCCCAAGATTCTGATCGTTGTGCCCTTCCGAGAATCAGCTCTCAGGTGGCTTTTTAAAGTTTTGCTGTTCCTTGCTCTTGTTAACCTAAAATCCCAACTTTCTTGAAAATGAAAAACTTATCTTCCACAGAGTAGTGACGATGATGTCTCAACTACTATTCCCTGATGACCACAAGGGGAATATCATCAATAAGAAGAAATTCTTGGATCATTTTGAATCTGAGGATACTGAGCTGGTGAAGAGGCCAAACTTGAGTGATGATTTCAGGTTAACTTTTGCTGGGAATATTGATGATGCTTTCAATGTTGGTTTAAACATCACTAAGAGTGCCATCAGGGTGAGGTTACTTGCATTGAATAGTCATGGCATGTAACACTTATATCCATCAACTTAAATTCCCAATTGTATCTTTCCTCAGCTTTTTAGTGATCTGAAGACTGCAGACATCATCGTGGCTTCCCCCTTGGGATTACGGGTGCTTATAGGAGCAGAAGGTGATAAGGAACGAAAAACTGATTTCCTTGCCTCTATTGAGATCCTGATACTTGACCAGCCTGAAGTTTTCCTCATGCAGAACTGGGAGCACATGACCCAACTCTTTAAGTCCCTCCATCTCCAGCCAAGAGACACGAAGGAAATTGACTTTTCCCGTGTTAGGATGTGGAGCATAAATGGCTGGGCTCGCTACTATTGCCAAACTCTCATCTTCACATCAATCATCACTCCTGAAATTCTGTCAGTCTTCAATAGGCATTGCACAAACTATGAGGGGAAACTCTGCACTGCCAACCCTATCACAGTTGGATCAGTATCTCAAGTGATTGTGCAGGTGCCTCAGGTTAGCCTTTTGTTTGTGCTTATGTATCATCTATGGCATAGTTGGTTTGTTCTTATAACATAGGTACTCATCTTTTGCATTAGGTCTTCCAGAAGTTCTTATCCACTGATCCCCAGAGTGATCCAGATGACAGGTTCCAGTTCTTCATCAACAAAGTCCTTCCCCAGTACAAAGAGAGTTTGATGGCCCACACCATGATCTACATTCCCTCATACTTTGACTTTGTGCAACTGAGAAATTACTTCAAGAAGGAAGAGATCAGCTTCACACAGCTCTGTGAATATTCAGATGTAAGTTACTGGCCATATCAAGGCTATCATTAATAATTTCAAAGTACACTGCCCCACAAGTCCTGCATCATTTTAGTGCATTTCCTATATTTAAAAAAAGGGAAGCAAATTCATCAAAAAATTTTTGTTAAGAAAAAGGACAGAGGTCAGCCACATATCAATGATCTGGATAAAGGGGAACTATGCAATTTTGACATTCTTCAGGAAAGCAATAATTTTCTCCTTTACTTCAACTCCAGAATGAGAATGTTCAACTTGCAGCACAAAAATATGCATAGTAGAAGGGCATTCATTTTTCTCTCTGAAAAAGTGGTTAACTTCCTGAAACGTACCATATTGCAATGTTAACCCTTTCCCTAGATCATCAATGATATGATGCACTTGGGTGGTGCCCTTAGTTTTCTTCTCTGAGTGAACTTTCTTCAAGCAAGTTTCTCTAAGTTAGCACAGTGTTTTGGCATTCATCCAGAGCATTCTTTGCTTTGTTTACAGCCAGACAAGATAGCACGTGCACGGAACAGATTCTATCACAGCAAGAGGCACTTCTTACTGTACTCAGAGAGGCTCCATTTTTACAAGCGGTACTGCATCAAAGGAATCCGCCACCTGATCTTTTATGGCCTCCCAACATTTCCAAACTTCTACTCAGAGATTCTGAATTTCATGCAGGTATGGCTTGATCTCATATTGCACTTTTGATAGTTATTGGGTGACATGCACCAGATTCAGTTAACTTTAAACCTATTTGTTTTCATAACAGGCATCTATGGGAATAAGTTTATCTCAGTTAAACAGATTCCCATAGGAGATTATTGTGAGATCAAATTAGTTTAGCAGATTTGGTGCATGTCACTCATTCTCATAAATAAATAAAAAACAGGATGGGCATGTAGTGTTCATATCACTGTTTGTAGGAAAGTCTACAGAACCCCCGTGGAGGTCTTAGCAGCAACATGACTTGCAGTGTGCTCTTTTCTCGCTTCGATTCCCACAAGTTGGCTGGTGTGATTGGTACCAGTAAGGCCATGTCAATGCTCTCTTCTGACAAGAATGTATTCATGTTCATTACTGGTGAAGCAGATTGAGTGTGACCAATAAAAAGCTTCAATCAACAGAATATAATCTTCAGACAGCATGACAATAATGGACACAAATATAGCAATTATTTCCAGACCTTAATTACGCCATCATTGCTAGTGGTGAGGATCAGGGTCTGGGATGCTTTAATCACAGCAACATCAGTGATAGAGTCCTGATGACCTGATGGAATGATCTCCATCCCACCATTGGACACATTAGAGTCTTCTTTTGAAGGTGAATCTGGTTGTTTGGGATGACTTGGGTCGATACGTGGATGGAGGTCCTCCCAAACTACTTCACCTCCTTCTATCAACCTTGAGCTACATGACAACAGTAAAAGTTTTAAAGCACAATATTCAATTTAGGCCAGGGAAAATAAGCAATTGAGATTCATACTGATATGAGGGGGGAATGCTAGAAAGGTGATCATTCCCAGCAGATAACACCAGATGAGAAGTGGAAGATGGAGCTGCTAGGTTCCAGAGCCGAAGTCTCATATCTGTACTCCCCAGAAGGCAGAAGGGATTTGACACACTCTGATTCACGTGCAGACCAGTTATTCCATGAGGACTGATCTAAAGTAAACAGCAAAATGTTCAAAGAAGAGAAAACTAAAACACTTTATGGTTGAAGATGGGAATATTGACTTTGAGTACAATATACATATGGCTATATTAGACAATAAATAATTAAAATATTAAGAAAATACAGTAAAAGCAAATTTGCGGATTTAGAATGCTTTTCATGTCAGCCTACCCATGTGATATTGATGGGAGTATCACTCATAGGCTCTATGAACAAAGCGAATACATGGAGAATATAGGACCAATAATAACACAGCTAAAGATCCTGCTGTTCCCAAGTCTATAGGTGGGCATATCATGTAAAAAGTTACCTGCGTGTAGGAGAGGGGAGCAGCATGAGAGGAAGCCCAGAAAGTGACCTGTCTGGATTGGGTTTCCAGATCCCAGCAGGCAACCTCGTTGTTCCCACCATACGAACTGATGACCCAGGATTTAGACCGAGGATGGGCTGCCAATCGTCTCACCCTCAAACCTGAACATGAGAGTTCATGATATCATGCTTTCTCATCAATATGAACTACTCAATATAGCAATAGTAGAAGGACCCTCAGAGGAGTTTTTCGCTCAATCGTTTCACTGGTGAGATATGCATCATAACTTACAGCTGAAGAACAGGAGATTAATGGAAAAGGTGAGGAATCTAGAATCTAGATGATTCCAGCTCTTCCCTCTTATGCTGATCTTATGAGGCTCTATTCGATAATATCCGTTTCTAATATCATGAAGTGCAAGCGAAAGCATCCTGAAATGAAAGTTTAGGTCCCTGCAATAGTTCGATCGTTACAAATTCGCGAGGAACCGTAGGAAGAAATACATATTTTGCATACATTGAAAAATAACAGCTGTTTCATGAGACACAAGTTTCCGTTCAGTCCCACACACGAACAAATTGAAAAACAGCTAATCGCGATGAAACGTCTGTGTTTGGTAGGAACTCATCCCGTATCTGTGTCATTTGATTTCCTTATCTTAGTTTCTTAAAACACAAGGGAAGAAAATGAATTTTTTTTTATTACTGCCTTTCAAGGCATGGCAACTTTTTTTTACTGTCGGAAAACCTAAGTCGGTACAGTGGGAGGCACACGCATAGACAGGATTCTAAATGGTCTCCCTTTTTTATTTTTAAAGGAAATAAGGAAATAAATTAGGGGATGAGTGAGACAAGGGAACACAGGACTTGCCTCATCCTGTCCTCGACTAATCGATTAGCCTGAAGACGCACTTCTTTTCATGCCTAAAATCACCCGAATAACCATGCAGTTTGGCAGCCGATAAATCCAATCAATCATCACTGGTCTGATTAGAAATATCGGCATCCAATCTACCAGGCCCTATGCCGCAATAATGAGACAAGTCTGTTTCCCTACGACAGCTACTCTGAAGATATGATAGGCCTGAATGTTTAAGGAGGGGTTCTTTCAACTGTCACCAACGAGAGAACCCGTTTTGAGTGAGTTCCGAGGATTGGGGCAGAAGCCGATTTGGGACGATACTTGGGAAAGTACCAGCGCTCTCAAATAAAAATGTCCGTCTCCTGTTCTCATGACATACTGAAGACCGTTTCACCTGCAATCACCCTAAGTCAGTCTTTGAAGGCCAGGCAGGAAGGAATGAAGGAGCTGTCAGAACGGTTTCCTCTCATTTCCTTCAGCTCAAATCGTTTTCCGCTCATCATCCCAGACTTCCTAACCAGATCCTCGGAGAAATCCAAGCCTCAGAAGATAAAATTATACATAACCTATCTTTCTTTCCTTTAAAACCAAACACTAAACCAAAACAAAACCAAACATAGGCGGATTTTTCATTTTTGAGACATGTCTAATTAACTTCTTTTTTGGGGGGGGGGACAACTTAATTTTATTGAGAAAAAGCTGAAAGAACACTACCACGTTTTCTTTATTTTTTTTCCGCTGGAATGAAATGAAATCCAAGGAAAATTCATACATCCGGTGAAAAAAAATTAGTAAGACATCCCGAGTGTTCAACTGGAAGACGTTTACGCTTACAGCAGTAAATATGAGCGATGCTCTTCAGTTTCGAATAAGTCCAGGAAGCAAGGAAAAACATCCTTGCCTGCCATCGAAAGAAATGAACAGCATTTTCTACGTCCTCGTTCCCGGATTCGAGGTAAAACACACGGCGCAAAAATATCAGAAGTGACAGGGTAGAAGCGAGATGTGAATAGGAAACGAAGATTTTTTTTTTATTACGAAGCTGAGGAACGGAGGAGCCATTCCACGCCTTACACGTCTACAGGCGCGACAAGGATAGAGGACTCCTCCATTCCAACTCTACTTCACCCATACTGTGCGTGACTAGACGTCGTCCCTCAAAAAACTTGGAAGATGGAGAATAACGAGATCGTAGAAATGGTTAATCAACTCATGCGCTTCCGACTCTTTCCAGGTGAGTGTCTTCGTAAAAGCGACTCATGAAATACAGTGAAAACTCGTTAACTCGAACTTTTAGGGACCGGGCAAATCTTTTCGAGTTATCAGGAATCGTCCCCCCCCCCCCAAAAAAAAAAAAAAAAAACACGTTAGGGGACATAGGGGACAGAATGGCTCGGAGTGAGAGCGATAGATTGACANAGTGAGAGCGATTGATTGGCAGTGCGAATGTTGGAGGCTTTTTTTTCATAGCCAAAGCTTTTCGGTTTTAATCCTCTCCACAGGCGTCTGTTAGGGAGGAGGGAGAAGCAGAAAAAAAAAACAACAAAAGAGCATCCTCCCGAACGGGTTTCTTGTCATTCATTCTATTCAAAAATCGAAATTCCCACTAGAATCATTTTTCCCCCCTTCTCACTCTGAATTCGAGTAAACCGTGAAAAAATCGTTATAGGGAGTGAAAATTTCATTCGAGATATCCGGAAATTCGAGAGCGAATTCGAGTTAAACGGAGCTTTTAACATGGTGTCCTATGGAGTTCCGTCGGGACCAAGCATTGAACTTCGAGATAAGCGGAATTTCGACTTATCGGGGATTCGAGTTTACGAGTTTTCACTGTAACATGAAGCATTCTAACATTTTTCTGCGGGGAAGAAAAAAAAAACAAACTTTTTTTTGTATCCCTCTATGTCTGAAGGATTGGGAGGAGGTTTGCCTCTCTTGAGTCCCCTGGTATGTCCCATACTTTTCTGTATTTTCGTGGGTCGAGCTGATATATGTGTACAGGTACAGGTGAGGATCACGCTATTCTCAATTGTGTTTAAGGGGTTGTTCGCAGCGTTGACTACATTTCTGCCGCTGCTTTTGCCAATCTCCGCCCTGGGCTCCCCATCCCTCGGCAACTGGGGATATCGCGCTACCTGGGACCATGACAGGGCCGAGAGATCCCTCGATTCCTGGATGGACCTTCAAGAACGGTCGGTCTTTCTCTCCCTCTCATGCAAAGGGCTTCCAATATTGATATCAGTCGTGACTACGTTTTCCGCCTCAAAATGATGGATAAAACTGATGTTTTATCCATCTTCAATTGGCATAAAGGAGGTCATCAATGAATGATTATTTCTTCTTTTTTTTTCCAGGTTCGATGAGACACTCCAGACTCTCCAGCAATACATTGCTGAAGTATGAGATGTGACATGATCATTTGTCAGTCTCCCTTTGAATAAAGGCATGCAGAAGAAAAACAAACGCTATTTTCTCTTGACTATGGGCGGTGAGCATTTTCAAAAGCGAGCTGGATGCAAATTATTCCAAGAATGGAGGACAAATGTGTCAAAAAGGCCACATGCACACCATGAGACTGCAGAAATGTCAAGAACAAAAAAATATCTAACTCGGCCTATTCCCCTTGAGTGAGTTCAACAGGATTAGATTTGCTGCTACATGTCACTCTCTGAGCATAGGTCATGTAACATCTCCTCAAACTGAGTGTGTGCAACTCTGACCATCAAGCTGGTCTTCACCATTGTGTTTACAAGCCTACTTAAATTTACAACCTTAAATCTCATGAAGTATGGTACCATGACATGAATTATTGCACTTTAGACAGCACCCTAGTAGTTCAATTATTGAATATTAAGCAGAGAAATTTTGCCCACTTTATCATCTTGTTGATAGCTGCTGACTGTGGTTTCCAGCCAACTTTCAGAAAAATTTCTTCACTCATAAAGGAAAAATATGCTTCAGCAACAAGGTATGGTATGGCAAATTGCTGTAATCTGTTCTTATATCAGAGTAATATTTGATACACAGTCACATATTTAAGGAATTAATTTGCTAGCTCTAAAAGAATTTACATTTATTGTCAGAAGAATATTATACATATAATGCTCTTTGGAATGACAAGACTCCTAGTCTCAGTTTACACGGCAAAAATTTGGCATGGTGGCAAGGCCTTGAGGGTGGTTCCCTTGAGTGTTCAACCATGAAATAAATAATTATATATATAATAATTTATTTATTACACCATTAGGCCCCCTTGTCCATACCAGAATCAGGTCCTGACAAATCTTTCTCAAAAACTCTAACTTCTTTCTTGACATTAGTAAGATAATAGCTATCATCTCCAAATTCTAGGGTGGGGGTAAAAATTCCTTCAGGGATGGTTTTCAGATATGAGATATTTTGGTACCAATAATAGATCATATCTTTCACTTTGATTTGCCTAGGCTTTGTCTACATCTAGTTGATTAAACATTAATAAACAGACTTAATATCATGAATAATTTTTTTCTGATTTCCTCTCATCATGCATTCCTAGGAGGGAAGTGCTAAAAATGTATCTACAGCTGAATCTCCACTCTCATTTTGTAATAAAGGATGATTAAAACCAGTCCTTTCTACATTGCATCTCTGGCAATGAGCTGTTGCTAATTAACAGATATTAGCGAGGAGAGATAAATGTGGCTGTAGGACTTCAATCATGCATGGGCACCTCTACTTACGGGCAGGATGAGGAATGATGGCAGGAGAGAGCTGGAACCTGAGATCCCAATTGACAAGGGTTCCTGAACTGGTTCCAACTGTCACCCATTGACTGCTCGAATCCATGCATGCACACGTGCATGATCCTGATGAATGGGAATCAACAGGACACAAGCTGTGATTTCTCTATGGTCCCTAAGATAAGGAGGCAGTTCAGAGTGAGCTTCTTTGCTAACCATGCCTGATGTCTTGCTCAAGGTGAAATGCCTCATGCCCCATCCGCAGATCCCAGCCACCTATGACTCCAAATGTTGTGACATATATGAGTAGGAAGTTCCATGGAATGTAGAGGAGCTCTGATACATGACCCTCTGAGTCCAAGTTCACTTGGCGACTCCAAAGAAGTACCATTTTGTTGCTATGGCTCTCAATTCTGAAACAGCAAACTATCTTTATGCCATCTCTTTCCAGCATCAAAGAAAGAAAGAGCAACCAAATATATCCTGGAACTCACTGAAAGAGGTGTATCTCTCCATTGGTGCCTGCAGCTGCAATTGCTTGTTGCTGAGCACAAAATGTCAGTGCTTTGATAGGAGCCTGTAACCTTGAATAAGCCTGCCTTGCCCTATTCACAATACTTTGACCCTCCATCCGGCCTATGGAATGAAATTTAACTCCTTTTCCGTGAACAGCTTCAGTACTTTTACCATATGAATCTATGGTTTGATTTTTATTATCTAAGCCCAGTTCATATATCAGAGGTGTATACTTCAAAATAGAGACCACCACTCACCGACATCCCAAAGACGAACAGATCCATCATTGGAGGCACTTGCGAACAATGATGCACTCCCCATTGGTGGTAAAACCAACAGCCTATAAAAAGGAACACAGTTTACAACTGCAAAATTAAGCTTAACCCTTATCCGGGCAAGGGGAGTCCATTGGACTCCCCAGGGTATATTTCATTTCATTACTCTCTGCAAATTTTTCAAAATATTTTTCAAATTTGATATGGGTTTCATAGACAGTCATCCATAGATTCAGAAACGAACTTTTAAAGTTTGGATTTGCTTTTAAGGAAAAAAATTCTAAAAATGTTTGGCCTTGCCCGTTTGTGTCACAAAAATACCTTGCCCGGATAAGGGTTAATACTTACCATTGCATAAAGTATTCTATTGCACTTTCAACTTTCAGCCATGATGGGAAATGGCTTGCCTGTTGACTGCTGAACGATGTTCATGCAAATGTGCAACCAGGAGACCAGCAGGCTTCCATCCATCAGAGACAACATGTGATGAGATTCGTTCTTCAATGCCATGTCCCACACACCAGGAGGCACTAGCATACATTTTTGTCTTAGCTTTCAAGAGCTGCTGCAGCTCCCCTCTACACTGGGTACATCTATCTGTAATAGGAATTGAGACGAGAATATACGGCATAGCAATCAAACAAAAATGGGAGCTAGATTTCGTTCTATCAGTCCTTACATTCTTCAAAGTGATTACTGTCAAGACTCTTCTCTTTCTTCTCAAGAGAATCCATGGTGCGTGCCATGGGCTTAGCTAACAAAATGCTCTCCTCTAGAGATCTGCCAAGAGAGGAAAAAAAAAGAATTTTTTTTTAAATCATCAATAATGAATACATGGAAAGGGAAGAAGGGAAAGCAATGACAACTCACTGTGATGCAGAGGAACTCTTCCACAGGGACTGACTTGGAGGCTCATCACTGGCATCTGTGGCTCCAAACATATATTGCCACTCTTGGTTCATGGTACCATCAGGACCTGATCCACCACCTCCTTTGTCTATCATCAGTCTGAAACATTCAGACACAGCTCAAAGGACCCATAGCACATTAAGTTTGAAATAAGTTTCAAGTATAATGCAAATACATGCTTATTCCCCTATCCTTCCAAAGAAGCATGAACATGCTGAGGAACAGCCATGCAGACTTCTCTTGGCATTGTAACTGCACTGATACCCTGTCATTGTCACCTTCCTTTCTCTTTACTCAGTTTGTCTTCCAAAGCCATTTGATCTAACAATAAACATAAACCATCTTTCAATACAAATTTATTCAAGCAAAATTCTCATGTCATATCAAATAGCCTGAGAAATTATTGTAAATTTACACATTGATGTACCACCAATTGGATATAGCAGGTCCTGAGATTATTACAGGAACACATGGCAGCAGCCTCCTCTTAAAATTTCCTAACATGACATTATAAGGGAGCTAGACAATAATTCTGACAGATCACCTAGAATGCTGTTGCTCATTCCCTGACACAAGTGACAGATCAATTTGCCGAACTTTGCACTGTCCCTTGAGCTCCTCAACTCTGATTTTTCCACTGTCCATTTCTGGATTCTTCTTCTCAGTTCGTTTATGCCGATGGATTTTGACCAAGGTTTCTTTCATGGAAAGAAGAATTTCCTTCCCTTTGGCAGTCAATTGATCCAAATGGAGTCGACTTGATATCTTCAAAAGAAGGAGAGCTACAATCAGAGAGCAGCCTCTCACAGATGTATCGAAAGCTGACAGTAAAAATTTGCTACAAATGCTCACATTTGCATGGTCAGGGAAAGTAGAACGGAGAACTTGGGGTTCAGCCTGCAGTAGACTATCGAGGGAATAGATGTCGGAGAATCGCAGAATGCTGTCATACACCAAACGGGGAATAGGTGGACATATTGCTGTCCATAGGATTACCTAGACCAAAGGGAAATATACCAATAATCAACAGAATAAAATATAGCTTCTGATTTAATCAAACATTGAAATTGAACAGGCAACTGTCTTTTTGTTCCATTTATATAAAAAACTTGAAATTACTCAAGTTCAAACAACTTTCAAATTTCCCTTGCAATCAGCCATATCCAAGCAGGAAGATAAGTTCTTCCACTGTGTAAGTTTTCATATCAAGTAAAATTAGAAAATACTGAATATTGCCTCAATGGACAGAACTGGATGAAATGACAATAATCACTCATATACAGTATATCAGCTCCAAACACTGAAGTGAAATGTTTGAGTCTTGTGATCTTGTGAATTTTGAACTGATTTGACTTCATAGCATATGTTAATGAAACAGTAGGAAAATTCAGTCATTGCTCAGGCTGTAAGCAAGCTCTCCCAAATGGTGCCTCTCATACCATTCCTGCACCCAGAATATACACCTGATTGCTTACTCTCCCTACTCATGCTTAAACAAGTACTGGTTAGTTCTCAATCATGGCCATACTAAATTTGGATATCAGCATATCCTCACAAAAGATGTGCAATTGGACAAATGTCAGCCACAGCAAGTACATGACCAGAAGTTGACTTTTGGTTCATCATACCAAGTTTTTGTGGCTGCCACCTTGAAAAGCCCAACAAAGGGGATGTAGCTTTCAAGAGTAGAATTAGCCCTAGTAACAAAGCCTAATGGTCCAGCCCTAGTAACAAAGCCTAATGGTCCAGTCTAAGCAGTAGCTGAATGTGTTCAGTGTCTGCCTTGTTTTAACCTAATTTTCTTTTTAAGAATGATCTAAAAATATATATGATTGAATAGCTCTGCTAATATTGCTTGCAGGTACGAATCTGAATCACAGTCTGCCAGTGGAGTACCCCTTTTCACTACTTAATAGCATATATCATTATTATACATCATTACCAAGTAGCAACGAAGGCAAAAGGGTAACTCACAGGATCATTCAACTGGTAGACTTCATACTGAAGATATGGCATGAGGAGAGGCAAAATCTTGCATTGGATGTAGATGGGAGGTACAGACTTCACTGATGCATTCACTAGCCCCAATGTTGCCTATGGAAAAGAGATTGTTCCAAAGGGCAAAACTGTTGACTCTATAATACTTTGGGGATGACAGGTAAATAATTTGGCATTATATTCCATTGCAGAGATGATGACTGACTAAAACTGTAAAAGGGCACACATGGGAGTACATACAAGAGGTGTTCAAAAAGTTTTCAGCCCAAGGCACTTCCAGTCATAGTGCACAGTTCCTTTTCCCAGGTGGCAAGATTCCTTGAAAGTTTACTGCCAATGTTCCATCATCTTTGGTGGCAATAGACAATTTTTGTGGATTTTTATTGCACTGTCAAAGTGACTTTGATATTCTTTAAAAACTAAAAATTTGAGACAAGGGCAGAGATAAATTACCTCAACCTGGAGGGGATAACCTCCAAGTAGATTTTTGAGCAGAGGTCAGCATTAGGGCTGTCCCAATAGGTCCTGAAAGACCTAAAAAGGGCTAGAAACTTTCTGAATGCTCCCCTTGTCTACATACATATAGGGTAAAGGCACCAGTTTGTGGACAGATTAAGGAAATTTTCCTCTAGAAAATTGTGTTACAGTCGTTGGGGTAACCGAGAAACCGCTTGATTGGTTTCAATGGGAGGCCACTTATCATAGTTTGATGCCCATATCCTAAAATAAAATATTAAAAATATACTTTTCCAACAATTGCTGTTTAAATGGATATGTGCTTATTTTCACGTAGTTCCTATTTGTGAACATCCATGGACATAACTTGTGGACACCAGTTTTTGTCAACAATTATGAATGTGCACAAGCTGAATAGAAAAATATGAGAATGAGACATGTACAGCAATTATATTTATCTTCAATGATGTCCTGTTAAGAAATATCATTGGAAAAATTAAGGAATTCAGGGGTGCTAGGTCTAAAACTGAGTGAAAATGTCCAAGTTCACTCAGGCTGATGGGTATGCATAATTTATATGGTGGCTGACAGGCAAGTGCAAAATATGGAGCATTTGAGGAAATAAATTTTCTGCATGAATTTTGTGAAATGTCAAAAAATGCAAAGCTGTCCACAAATAGGCACCCATCCACAAACTGGTGCCTCTACCCTGTACACTATATATGCCAATGGTATTATAAGACTAAAGTCTTATAAGTCTTAAAGGCCCACCCATTCTCAAGATGGTTGACATGGCATGGTGAAACATCATTGTGGGACTCTAACCAAATGACCACCTGGCAGCAGATATAAATAGCAAAAGTCTTGAACATCAGTCAACTGCAAGAGGGCAGCACTATGGGAGCTTACTGCCTTCTAAGGGAGTATGTTAGTTATATAGCAGTTGCTGGGAAAGTCCAGTCTAAATCCTGCTACTTTTACCCCTGCCCCATTGTGGGGCATATTGTTATAGCATGTGGATCAGTTGGTAGCATTTCCCAACCAGGATGTGTTCATGTCATCATTCATGTCAAGGTGGATTCAAAAACTAAACTGACAGGTGAGGCAACAGCAATGTACAGAATCTGCATGGTTGGGTCTTGGCTTTGGCCAAGATAGTATATTAGCATTGTATGGATTTACTTCCAATGGTAATAGAAAATTTGAAACCCAATAGACTTAAGCTAAAACTACACTTTTTAAAAATAAAATGGCACGTCCCTAGGGTAGTAATAAACAAAAAAAACAGCAGGTCCTCATAGCATTAACGATGGTCATAGTTCAAATACATTACTGCACATTTTTTTACAAAAAACACTTACGAGACGGATCCAGAGATTGGGATGGCAAAGAAATGGGATGGTCTCACGCAAAAAGTCTAGCACTCCAGTTCTAGGAATGAAATCCAGCTCAGTGAGATCAACCATGGCTTCGATTGCCTTCACCACCACAAACTCCTCTGTGTCACTGAGGCCCTGAAGGCAGAAATAAGTATTCTCATGACTTCAAACCTCTCAGAGAATTAGGAGCTATTGCCTTGATGGAAGGATGAAGACCTGGAGCAAAAGGGGCTTGAGAAGAGAAGCACTCTGAGAGCCAACATAGATTGTGATCCCAATGATGGTCTCATAGAATGCCAATCTGAGAGATGAGTCCTCTTTGTCATTAAGGCATGTGATAATATGAGACAGGAGCACATCATTAGCTAAAATATGAAAAGAAAAATATAAAAAATATAAATAAACTATCATCAGGTTCTTCAGAAACTTCCAAAATTCAAACTCACCTTTTGGTCGTCCAAAAAAGACACACAGATCCACAAGATGGTTCCGCAAGAGAGCAATCTTGACTGCATTGTCTGTATCACAGAGAATGGTTGTAAAACGAGCTTGAAACCAATTGTGAAGCCAAGCAATATCTCCTTCAACTGTCTCTCCTCCTTCTCTAGTTAGGCTCTCCAGATATCTGGATAAAGAAACATCAGTATCACCTTAAAATATAGATTGGAATCATAATGAGTGACCATCCAAAAGAAGAGGGGTTTCTTTTAAGAGTCTATAGATGTCGTGTCATTAATGTGCTGAAAATTTTAAACATGTGAATCTGGCATTAATATTTCAAAAACTAAATCATCAGGCTTCAAAAATATTGTTTTCAGCTCATTTTCAATGTTTCTTGATAGCCAACAATTTCTTTGGTTCCATAGTTTCACAATAAGAAAGGAATGGATATCTTAATTTTACTCAGTCACCACATCAGGCTTACAGTGCTCAGGGGAGGAACTTAAGCCACAAGACTTACAGGTTGAATCCCTGCCATTTGGGGCTCAACTTTGAATTCATGTTTCTCTGATCTATCAAATTTCAGCAGAGATCCTTATTAACCCTTTCACTGCTATTCACACCATATGGCGTGTTCGTGCGACAAACCTCCACGAGCTTGTTTGGTAGGGAGAGGTTGGCTGGGCATTTAAATCCTCGGCAGTCAAAGGGTTAACAGGGTGGGTCACATATGCACCTATGAGGGTGAGTTTACCTCATAGAGGTCTTGGCGAGGAGCCCAAGATTTGCTGCAAAGGTTGCCCTAACAAGAGTTGAGGGATCACTTGGTGCAAATGCAATTCCAGGGAGTATGTATTCTGGGAATATATGGACATCAGATATAGGAATGGTCTTGATGCAGGACAAGACACGAGATAAGGTCTCAATCCCTGCACTTCTCACTCTGCTCCATTCATCATCTGTCAGCTCTAACTGCAAACAATGAATCATATTGTTTCCATCATGCTCTCAGATCATTTCAAGTAAGGATTAAGGATTCAGAATCCACACCAAATAGGGGATGATCCGATCCAAGATGACATCATCAGCCAACACTTTGGTAAGACCCTCAAGAACCTTTAATGCTTTTAACCTTGATGTCCCATAATGCAATCCCCTATGAGAAAACAATGTGAGACCATGCAGCAAAAGCACAGTAGGCATAATGAGCAACCTAACCAGGATCAAATAGGCAAGTAAAATACCTAATACAGGAAGTAGCTAGCATTGCTACTAAAATGGCACATTGTGGTCTCTCTTCATCACTCTGTTTCTCCAGTTCACTCATGACCTTGCTTTCATCTTCTAGGAGCCTAAAAAAAAAAAGATTTATAATAGCTGAGTCACAGATGCTAAGATTCAGCTTTGCTTGATGAGATCTGAATCCATCACCTGGAAATTCGATCATCAGCTGAGTAGGATGGAGATAGGAATGTATGAGACACATAGTCCCAAAAGAAGGTGTAGAAGAAGTTGGGAAAAAGGATTCCACGATATTTCTCCAGATATTCTTGAGCAGTTCCCCTAACTGTTGGATCCAAGCTAATCATTTGAGAGATCATCTCCTGTTGAAAGGAAATGTAATTTATAAATGTAGGCCTAACCTGAGATCAACAGGTAACTTTTGATGAATATGAAAGCCCTTTGTGATAGCGATATCTTTACCTTGACAGAGGAGTCTTCAATGGAATCAATTATCTTGTCTGGTTTATACTGTCCAGAACGGTAGATGAGAAGTTCACTGAAGTGAAAAGGTGCATCACCCTCTGTGAACAGCTCACCTAACATGCAGCTGGAAGAAAATGCATGATATATTTCAAATCAGGTTTCATTAATCCAAAGGTCTTGATGTGACTTACAAATTAATTTCAATAATCTTTTCCCACAGCAAAATTAAGGGCATGAGAGAATTTCCTTGCCAAAAAAATATTGTAAAATGTTCATGAAGTTAAGAAATCAATGCAAAT
This sequence comes from Darwinula stevensoni, assembly GCA_905338385.1. NCBI lineage: Eukaryota > Metazoa > Arthropoda > Ostracoda > Podocopida > Darwinulidae > Darwinula > Darwinula stevensoni. The sequence goes on from CAJPEV010000283.1 coordinate 141,321, forward strand.
CATTATACTCATATGTCCTTAATTCAGCCTTATGAGGAGGTAAGATTAACCCATAGGATTCAGATTTTTCCATTAAAAGAATTTAGTGCAAAGATTCAATAGATGACGACAGGAGACAAGAGAATCCAATGGGTTTAAGCACATTTTTTTGGGTTTACCATGAAAATACAAGGTGTCCCAGAATTTCTCTCACAGTTTCATTTTTCAAATACTTTTAGTGAAAGCCAAAGTATAGGATATAAGGTATCCTCACAACAAGAACAACAGACAGCATTCAGATTAGATGCTGAAAGAAAAACCATGAACTATCATTGTAATAAACAAATTCAGAAAGCCTTTCACTAAGAAAACAAATAATAGAGATGTGACAGGAACTCTGAGACACTGGATACATGACTACATCTCTATCCATTAAAAAATATGGCCTTGAGGGTAAATTGAAGCAAGCTTTGGACTAATTTTATACAAGACATAACATGAACAACAACAGTCAAGCAATAATTCAAAGAAAAACCTGATGTCCTAATCTGCTAGTCTCTTGTAACTCAGCAATTCAATCTACTGGAAACCCTGCATCAAATGCAAACCTTGCAACATTCACACCAGTGCTGCCTTCTATTCCCAGCCATAGACCATTCCTTTATTTGGTAAGACAGCCTTAAAAAAAAAATTGCAGACATGAACAATAACATTGATTCTTTGGGGAACCAGACAAATGGCACAAAACTAATAGTGAAGCTTATCAGGTCTCAAATGGAATTCTCCACATAAATCCTTGCAGGCAAGACTCTGTCCACATAAAAACTTTTATCACCAGTTGAAAAATCATAGGCTGGAATTCTATACTTAGTTCATCATCAGACAACCACCAGACCAATCCTTTATCCACAGCATCTAAAGCATAAAAAAAACTGCTACTAATGGTTAAGGTGAGGAGAATTAATTTAGACCTCAGTACAGCTTGGTTCCCTATCTATTCCACCCTCTTTTGCAATTCTACATAATAAAAGAATTTATAGGAAAAGTCCATATTGCAGCACTCACCCCACAGAAAAGATATCCATGGAGGGAACGAGATCATCAGAAGTTTGGCTCTCTGGCACCAGCTGAGACAAGATCAACTCTGCTTCACTAGTTTCTTCCTCTCTCATGTCTTTGAATCTATGTATAGTAATAAATAAAAACATATGTTCATCAAAAAGTAAAGGTCAAACTGAAACTGCAACACAGACACTAGTAGCTCACAAACCGTTCAGGAGCAATATAGCACTTCCTTTTCCCAGAAGTATCAAAGAAATATGCAAAATCAGCTGGGTTATCCAGAGGGAGAAATGTTGGCTTGAAGGAGGCAAAATCAGCCAGGAATACCCACAACCAGCTTGTCACCATTACATTCTCCAATTTCAAATCACCATGGCAAACCTATGCAAAGAAAAATGACCATCAAAAGTTTGCAAGCCTACATTTCATGGGAGACAGCAGACATAATTGATGACAGGAACTTTGGATAACTCATTGATTCCTACTATACTCTCCAAAATACACCTTATATTGTACTAAATAATCAAAAGCTAGAACATGAGAGTGGCACACTGGGAAGAGTCTTCCATTTGAATTGCCAATGTTAGAACTGGTCATTTTTGTCAATCACTCAGTAATCTTTCTTCACTAAACTCCTGGAATGATGCTATTTGACTCACACTCACTTCTGACATACTGTATGCCTAACTGCAAATTGATCAACTGACCACTGCATAACTCTCTTCAAGAGACCTACCAATACTGTGATCTCTTCATGCATAAAATTGTTGATTATCCCAGACTTCACCACAAATTTATGTTTGGCCATTCCTAAATGTTACCCCAACCAATGTCTATCAAAAAGGAAAGGGTTTGACAAAAAAAAGTGCACTGACCCCCACAGCATGGCATTGACTGACAGCAATCAGGATTTGGTAGGCCAACCACAGCTTCTCAATTGGAAGAAGAAATGGTCTAGTATTGATGCGATCATACAGATTGAACTTTATGTACTGGCGGGTGATGATAGTACAAATTTCATTCACCTGCAAAATAAGAAGAAAAAGGATGATTCCAAGAGGCAAAAAAGAAAAACAAACAGACCCAAAATCAATTCATTCATGAATTCATACAACTTACAGTGAGGATCTTGTAACAGAGACAATGTGATGAGGTTGCCAGGACCTCATGAATTTCTGAGAATGAAAGAAAATGGTTCCCAGTTCATTCAATATATGCTGATAAGATAGTAAGAGAACTTAAAAATCCTTAGGAATTTCATGCTTACCATCAAGCCGCTTCTGATACACTCGAAGGGGTAGTGATGGGTCCAAAATGACAAAGACTTTCACAGTTAGCAGACCATCTCTGGATCTAGCCCTGGCTACCTTCAAGAATCTTGTGCTTCCCAAACTAAGAAATTCAAAAGTAGAAATGATCATATCTCATCCAACAAAACTACCAAAGCTCCTTTAAAAAGAAGACAAACCTCTTGTCAAAATGGAGCTGTGGCAGATCTGAAAAATAATGCTCCACTGCATGGATCTGGGAGGGAACTATACCTGAAAGCTGATTCCCCATCCCTATATCACTTTTGCAAAAATGGTCATCTCATTCCAAAAACCAGAAGAATCTGGATTGATGGGAGAAGACAGGAGCATATTGTGCAATACCAAAAACCCTGATGAGTATATGTATACCGTTTGTGACATGCAAATATAAGCCTACGCAAATTACATACAATTGTACCACATTATTAGGGTCGCTAATTGACTTTTTTTAAAAAAATTATAAGCCATTAATCCTTTAAGTCTATACAAGAACTATAAAACACATACTCAAGATAATGCAAAGACAACATATAGAATTCAAGGATCTCTGATAACCTTGGTTAAGTGTCCCTTCATCAAAATGTTGGATAACTTGAGTCTGTAATGCTTGTGTAATGATATGGATGGCATTGAGAGGCCCGATTGAATGTCCCGGGTTCAGTGGTGTAGTGGTAGCACACCTGACCGGCAATCAGGTTCAATTCCCAGCTGTCCCCTGGCTTTCTTTCGTCCTCTCCTGCCATCCAATCTTCCGGCCATTCTCATGACATTGGTGTCAGAAGTAAAGGAACCTGTAATGCATTGGAAGCTGACTGACCGTGGCACGAGTAGTGAGGGTGGATTTGTGAGGAGGCATGGTGGAGTTGAGGGGGAGGCCCCCATTGTATAGTCCTGTAGAGGACATTGGTCCCATAGAGGACATTTGTGTATACTCCCATGTACTCACCACCCAAGTATCCGAAAGGCGTGGCAGTCATTTGTGCACTAAGTCTGGAGGTCCAGACTTCCTTAAGGAGGGAATAGTGTAATGATATGGATGGCATTGAGAGGCACGATTGAATGTCCCGTGTTCGATTGAATGTCCCGTGTTCGGTGGTGTAGTGGTAGCACACCTGCCTCCCAGCCGTCCCCTGGCTTTCTTTCGTCCTCTCCTGCCATCCAATCTTCCGACCATTCTCATGACACTAGCAATTTAACCAAAGAAATGGCAAAGAGCTTACAGCAGCCTATGAAAAATATATGGAAATTGGAAAGTATCTCTGGTAAATTGACCAATGGATTCATATTCATATGAAGGCTGCCAACATAGGGTTATCAAGGTATGGCTTCATCAAGTCTCACTGGCACGAAATCTCAATTTCAAAGCAATATATACTCCTGACTTGAGGAGTTCACAATGAGCTTGACTGTTTCATTGAGTTTTATATCAAGTTTCAGAGTTTTCCATGTCCAAAAATACCCAAAATATATGTAATTTGTTGAGGACTTAATGGAATCAGCATTCCTCTATTAATGGAAGAGAAACGAGACTGCATAATCTACAAAAGATCCCTAAAAAAAAAAACTAAAAAAAAAACCCAGAACATGTACCTAGCACCTGGCTGTTGTCTGTCAGAGCTAAACAAGGAGTACTAGGAATATTCAGGATGACATTTTTTCATGGAAAACACACTGGGCCAAATAAGTACTTTGGCAGTGATATCATTCCTCCTATATGCTGCAAAGGTTACTTAAGGCCTAAATAAACCTGAGTATTAATACAATTTGAGTATCTGAACCAACCCCAGTTCATAATATTCCATATACTTGTTCTTCTGTACTGTATACATACCATGAAACACTGGTTAGCTTAGGCCCATTTTATATCTGAAAAATTCTGACCAGGAAATGAATGAACATGAGATGAAGAGTGGCCTCATCTCTGGTCAATCTAAAAACCACAGTGTTGAAGCATCAAATACAGGAAAATGCATGAACATGCCTTTAGTACCTTTGCAAAAATGTACAACCTTTACTTCTTTTTCACAACATGAGGAAGGTCATATGCTCCACGTACACACTTCAACTTCACTCCAGGCACATCTTGCAGGCGTCCAACTCTAACCAAAACAATGTTATGCTCCTGAAGATTATGCCCCTCACCAGGAACATGAGCAAGCATTTCTTTCCCATTGCTCAGTTTCACAAGGACACATTTCCGATTGGCAGAATTAGGCTTCTTCGGTTTCTTAATTAATGTCTTCAGTATTATTCCCTTGCAAAATGGGATACCTTTCCCAAGTGGATTCTTCTTTCTTCTCTTGTTGAAGTCAGGAGGCTTGAAATGGTAATGGTACATTGGGTTTCGCCGCCAAGGATATTTTTCTTGCACAGTCTCATCATCCCATATCTCTTTGAAGGTTGCAAGAGGTTCACCATGTCGAATTTCAGTGAGGTTCCTTTGCAATGGTGAGCTCAAAGGCAGCAAGTATAGCCTGGAAACTTGATGATTCAGAAACAGGAGTTTATGAGTAGATATCTGAGCTAGGCCAGCACAAGAGCTAATATTTTTAACAATGCATCCAGTCTGCAAAAGACCCAAATGTGTGCTTGCACCTTTCAGGAGAAATTGCTCTAGGTTTCTGCAAACTTTTTTTTGTGCAAGGGTCCTCAAAGTTGACAGCCCGGAAAGAACCACCTGACGGAGCATTTTTGCTGCTCGGAATTGACTTTTCAAGGGATTGATTGTGGATGATCCATTAACTGGCCTAACATTGGCGGATTGATTTCAGGATTGATCAACCATGGCCCAACACCATTTCATATCTCCAGCTAATCTGGAAAATGAGCAGGAATCAAAAAGGATCAAATACAGGATGACATGGGAACATCAAAGAAAACTGAGGGGCCATGGGCCAGAGGCTAGACTAAGGGTGTGTATTTCACTTATTTCACAGCTGAGTGTTGCATATTTTGTGTGGGAAATCAAATAGTGCTATCCTTGATTCAGCATTGCTATGCATGTGAATCCTTTGTGTTTCAGGGTCTGAAAATCCAATCTTCATAGTTACAGATTTCTGATAAAGAAATCCAAACCTGCCCTATTAGAGACCTAAGTTAATATATGAATTAGGTGGGACTGGCCCCCTCTGAGATGTTTGATTTTTTTTGTTCCCCTAAAGGGGAAAAACCAGAATGGACTTTTAAATTTATCCTTTACCCGAAGTGCATTCCCACAACAACAGAAACTGAACTGAACAGAAACCCAGCGGCCCACGCCACATACGCCTGCAGCATGATCTGCCCTCCCTTATTCCATTACAACAGCTGTGACAACATTGATGCAAGACGCACTTCTGCCTCAGTTAACAGACGTCTGAGTCGATGTCGGATCGCGATCCGTGGTTCCGTATTCCACTATGAGGCCCGTACATAAGCCATACGATGGACTCAAGTAGATTAGACGATCGTGCACACTGGACATCGCCATGCTTTTATGGCGGTTGCCTCCTTCCCACGTGACTTGCATGCTTCTCTGTCGCCTACATGTCAAGTCAATAACATAGATGGCGCGAACAGTCCTCAGGCAGTTCTCTCTCCCTCCTAAGGTCACTCAGCACATGTCCTTGGTGAGCACTCAGTTTTTCTTTGAACCTGCAATTTGAGCGATGTATTGAACGGTGAAGCAGGAAAGGATTTTTAATGCCTAGAACCTCAAGCGTCTCTTCAATATCTACTGAATGGTCAATCACAAATTATTGCCCTACATGCAATATTGAAAGGACATGTTTTAGTTGTTTTCTTTAACGATAGCAGAGAAATGTGAATTTCGGGTAATATTTCTATGCTTGAGTTGCGAATATGTTAAAAATAGTATTATATTTGAAATGTATGTAAAGAAAGAATTGTCGAACATTTGACCTTGCCTGACCCGATTGGCCTTCTTGCGAGCTTGGTTTACCCCTATCGTAATGCAGGAGCTTCAGGTTGTATTTATTTCCAATATATATATTGCTTGTAAAAGTGACAGATGTCATCGAATTATGAGAGGTAAGAAATCTCGAGTGGAAAATCACCGACACTTCATTGTTGATAAGAGAAGCAACGAAGCAAATCTGAAGATGCTTTTGAAGATGCTTTTGAACCAACAAGACTCCCTGTATATCAGTGGTTCTTAACCCCTAGGTCGCGACCCAATTTGGGCCAAGCCATTTTGAGTGAGCCGCTAAGGGTCTCTAGTGACTGTCCGAACTTCCCTTTATAGTCTAGGTCTTGGTCACTCATACTACCCAAACATGCCTTTCCGCCTATCAGTCTTTTAAATGCAAAAGGCAAAAAATGCAAAAAGGCAGCTTGGATTCTAAGCTTATAATAACCATGCCCAGCTAGCATTAGGGTCGCAGCCGAAAAAGGGTAATAATCACTGCTGCATATGCAGTGTTGGGAGGTAACGAAGTAAAAGTAACGCGTTACAGTAACTAATTACTTTTTTCAGTAACTTTTAAGGTAACGAGTTACTTTTCAGGGGAGGGTAACGGAACTGGTAACTGATTCCTTTTTC